>JAMKCH010045862.1:0-12545 GCA_023653785.1 Ophioderma brevispina | reverse complement strand
CTGCATATATAGCCTGCATTACGTGTGTGTACCAACAGTGGAAATTTATGAAAGAAATGAGAGCTTGGTGTATGAGTAAACTGTTTTATACTGTTCAATTTGTAATTACACGTATGTAACAAGTGTTTGTTGTTGTTATTTGTTGCAAGAGTGACATGGTTTGTGAATGGTGTAGGTATCAACTGGAGATGATTGTTTCAGGAACTTCCCTATATTCAAATGCACTGCTTAAATTCTTAAATAGTTCAGGGCCCAATACCATCAAACTATTCTAAACCATTGATTTTTTAGAACAGTACAGGAAACCTGTTACAACTGTACGTCTAATTGTACAGAAATTACTCTGCAGCAATTGAAACATGGAAAATACTTGAGAATAAATTGCTTAAGTTGTGTTCCTACTAAGCAAGTAAGTTGTGTGTCTTACTAAGCAATCACAGGAAACATGCAATGACTGTGGCATGTGCTACATGGCATTTAGTGGAAGCTTTCTCAGTGGCATCCCATAGTTAAACACTGAGGCTTCATATCCACAGGTTATGAAAATGTGCAATATGGCAGTGCCTTGAATGTCATTTTCTGTGCGGGTAATAACTTTTCACAAAACAAATTAAGTAATAAGTAAAGTAGTCAAGTCTGTACACCCCATGTCAAGTGCACAGGTAGGTTGGTTCAGCTGGGTTCTATAGTATGAGCAATACATTATAACCTCCTTCAGCTTAGTGCATACATATCATGCAATACATATAGCTGCAGTATAATTGCATTGGAGCATTATGTGACGTGGTATAAGTACCTCTTGAGAAGGAGCTCTGAACATCAGGAGGGTTTATGTCTGCAATAGCTGCTGTGTGTACATCAGGAAGTTTTATGTTCACAATAGCTGCTGTGTGTACATCAGGAAGGTTTATGTCCACAATAGCTGCTGTGTGTACATCAGGAAGGTTTATGTCCACAATAGCTGCTGTGTGTACATCAGGAAGGTTTATGTCCACAATAGCAAAAAAAAAAAAAAAAAAAAAGTATTTTTCTCAAAATACGGAAAGTTTTACATTAATCTGATGCCATCATCGGGTTCATCGTCCAATTTTCTTTCTAGAAATGTATACTTTTACATACAATAATAAAATATTTGCAAAGTTACAAATCAAAATAGATACTCGGAAACTCAAGGTTCACACTGCCCTTAAGGCATACACATCATGTAATACATATTGCTGCAGTATAATTGCATTGGAGCATTATGTGACGTGGCATAAGCACCTCTTGAGAAGGAGCACCGAACATCAGGAGGGTTTATGTCCGCAACAGCTGCTGTGTGTATTATTCAGGAGTCCTGACATGCTGAGTGCTGGCTTGGAGGGTGGGGGTGGTAGGTCATGAGCAAGAGTCCCATAGAGAAGATACCCCAATAATCACATAAGCATACTTTGTGTAACATTCACATTTGTAATTGCATAATAATAATAATAAAGAATCAAAAGAAGCAGGGGTCAAATCATGTAAAATCTTAAAGGTGCATGTTCCGATCGTCTTTGGAGCCCCCTGATTTACCCGGAAGTAGTATCCATTTGATATCAGAGGCCGTATTTTTCTTATTTTCGTTCTGAAAATTGAGCCCTCAAATCCATTTCATTCCCAAGATATAAACAAATAACCGCCGAATTGATGGTTAAGCATCAATATTAGCACAGTATTGAATAGGGCTTTGCAATGTGCATTATTGCTTCTACCATCAAAACCGCAAGTTTATTTCCCACGTTACTTGATGGGGCATTTGTGCAAGTGCCAGGCTCTCATACCAAGTAGAGAACACAATAGACATAAATCGGAACAAGAAAAAAAAAAAAAAAAAAAATACATCAGGAAGGTTTATGTCCACAATAGCTGCTGTGTGTACATCAGGAAGGTTTATGTCCACAATAGCTGCTGTGTGTACATCAGGAAGGTTTATGTCCACAATAGCTGCTGTGTGTACATCAGGAAGGTTTATGTCCACAATAGCTGCTGTGTGTACATCAGGAAGGTTTATGTCCACAAAAGCTGCTGTGTGTACATTCAGGAGTCCTAATATGCACAGTGCTGGCTTTGGTTGGGGTAGGAGTAGTAGGTCTTGAGCAAGAGTCCCTGGAGAGGATACCCCAATAATCACATAAGCATACTTTGTGTAACATTCACATTTGTAATTGCATAATAATAATAAAGAATCAAAAGAAGCAGGGGTCAAATCATGTAAAATCTTAAAGGTGCATGTTCCGATCGTCTTTGGAGCCCCCTGATTTACCCGGAAGTAGTATCCATTTGATATCAGAGGCCGTATTTTTCTTATTTTCGTTCTGAAATTTGAGCCCTCAAATCCATTTCATTCCCAAGATATAAACAAATAACTGCCGAATTGATGGTTAAGCATCAATATTAGCACAGTATTGAATAGGGCTTTGCAATGTGCATTATTGCTTCTACCATCAAAACCGCAAGTTTATTTCCCACGTTACTTGATGGGGCATTTGTGCAAGTGCCAGGCTCTCATACCAAGTAGAGAACACAATAGACATAAATCGGAACAAGCACCTTTAAAACCCAGAATTTGATTTACCCCTTTGTTATCTTGTAGGCCAGGGGTTCTCAATTATTTTAGCTGAAGGGCCAGAGAATGTCAAACACATTTGAAAGTTCCCTACTTGAGGGCCAAATACACCTGAAATTCTTATGTTTCCCGTTATGTTTTAGAGCAAGTCGAGGGCCAATAATTAATGGTTGGTGGGCCGGATTTGGCCCGCGGGCCGCCTATTGAGAACCCCTGTTGTAGGCACTGGTCACAAGCAATAATCACATCTTCTCATCATACATTGCTCTAGTAGCTCCAACCACATTTACTGTGTAAAATTAAACTTTTTTTGACATTGAGTACCATAATGAGAAGAGCACACTTGAATTGGATACAAAATATCCGAGACCCTCATTTGATGTGGTTCAAAGCACAAAACAACATTGAACCCAAGTAGGGTGGTTCTGTGGATCATGTAGCTCAGTTACACAAAACACTGCTGGGAAGGTGTGATCTCTCTGCTTGTGTGTACCCAGTATGGAAGTATGAATTACACTCATTGAGTCAGTATTCATGGCAGCCTTTTGTAGCTGTAAAAGCTTCGTAAAGCTTAACTAGCATATGAGTCTTAATTACTGCCGCATATTCTGGGAATAACATTTTTAACTCAACTGGCACTGTAAAACAAGTTCATTTTGCAAGTGGTTATTTTTACATGCAGTGACTGGCATGCATTAATTGTCACAAAACACAAAAAATGTGTTCTTGTCCTTGTGAAAAAAAAAGTGATTAAAAAAAATTTAAAATAATCCTGGTGAAAAATTTGACATAGTAATCTGATTCGCAACACTGGTCAGAAATAGATCTCCATGTATACATTATGCACTAGTAGAATCAGATTAATGCCTTTTTGATACATTTTGAGATCAATTTCATGCTAGAGTATGTCCTATGATCTCTGTAGTATGTTTATTTGCCCTTGCTATAGAAAAGGTGAAGATGATGCTAATTGCAAAGCATTAATGTCTAGGATGTTTTGTGTAAAGTATTAAAACTGCATAGTACAGTGAGTGAATGAGTGGACATTGATGTCGTCTTTATGTAGGTTTTGACACATTTTTGGGTAGACGTTTCATATAGAAGTCTCACTGATGCAAATGAGGTATTGCCATTTATTCCGTCAAGCTCTACTACACAGCATCATAGAGCGCATGACGGAATCAATTGTAATACCTCATTTGCATCCATGGGACTTCTATATGAAACGTCTACCCATTTTTGCATGGACGATATCCTGTAGTATGGGGTTGTGTGTTTGCATATAATGTGTGAGTGTGTGTGTGGGGAGGGGAAGGGGGAAAAAGGGCAGTACATATGTAGGTATCATGGGGTGAAGTACCTGAAAGGGAATGTGATGACACCCCGATTTGTGATGCGATCTGGGAAAACCCTGGTGTAAAATTTATATTTTGAGTTATGACTATCATTGCAAAGTTTGGAATATAAAGTTTCCATAACTTTTTACTTCTTTCTTCTATGATACACATATCAAAAGTTGTGCCTTATACAATCTGACAACAAATAAAGAACAACATAAAAGATTTTAAAGGCATTTTCTTTATTTTTCAAACTGTCTGTTGCGACCTGTGGGCGCGGGTTTCCCAATCACATCACATTTATCATATCCAGCACCATATGGGTACAGCCATCACACATAAATAGGATCATTTGATGTTGAATAGCAACAGCAATGTCAACAATGACGATACGATAACATCGATCATCGGTCCCCTGCCCCACTGGTTTACGCCACTGCAGAGGAGAAAATCACTGGCTGGCTGCAACCACCGGGCCTGCTCTCCCCTTTACCAATACCAGAGGTTCCTGTTTGGCCATTCATTCCCCAGTTTGGAATCTACAAACACCAAACCTTTGATTGGCCATAAATCTTGTGGCTTTGAATAATTTACCTCTCACCTCCTGGACATTACCAACCTGAACAGTTTCAGACTGAACATGAGCCATTTTTTAATTAATTCACAGCTCATCACTAAGCTAAGGTCTGGTCACGTCAATGCCCTCGTGTGATGCGGGAACGCCCCTCTTTTACTTGAGGATAAATTGATCCAATACCGATCTCTGATTTCTTCCCTGCCACTCTTCCATTATTACTCCATCTCCCCTGACATAGGCTAAAATAGGAAGGGTGTTAGAATATTTTTGTGGTCAATTTATGCCTTGCGCCAGGCGATGTGCCGGGAGCGTTCTTGATATTGAATTTTTAACCATTAAATATGCAATCAATACTTTGTCATTTGTACAGGGTGAGCACCAGGGCAATACCAGGATACTGAAAGTGCGAGTCATGGAAGGTGTGTCACTGGCCAAAAGGGAATATTTGGAGCGGTGAGTTCTACAAAATGTGCCAAAATTGCAGCTTTTTTGTGCGGTTATAAGGTTATTTTGGACCCTATTGTCAAATTAGTTACATTAATTTGAGAAGAGATTAAAATAAATACTCCAGTCCATAGTTGTCAGATCTTGAAGCAGGCAGGTTCAATTTGAAAAGTTAGAAAATTGCTTTAACTATAAATATCTCCTGTGAATTCCGTACCCTCCGTCTGTGTTTTTCCACCGTTTTGAAGTTTGCTGTAGCAATTAAAAAGAAAGTGCTAAAGTAGTAGGCATTGTTTTATCCAAGGTCTTCTAGCCTTTTGTTCAGTGCAGCATTTTAGTCTGTTCATGTTTTGGGATGGTAGTTTAATGAAAAGAAGGGAAGTGGTGGAAAAAAGAGAAGAGAAGTAAAACCACAGTACGTACTCAAGAGCTTCAACTGATGACCACAGACGACTTAAAATTGTGGTTGTACTTACATAATTGTTTCAAAACCTGAAGCACATCAGACAAATTGAACACTGAGGCAGCCTGTTGAGAAAGAGAGCCTTTATAAATAAAATACAAATGGTAGGATTATGAAATTAATTGGAAATTTAGCCAAAACAAGTGGATGATGGGGGGGGGGGCAGTTTGTGTATTAAAAAGTCTTACAAAAGATTAACTCCACAATGACCTTTGTAGCAGAACATGTATTCGTTGCAAATTGAGTAAAACATTAAACATTTGGTTAAAACTCTTTTATGAAATGGGTTGGAAGGAGAGTGTTTCCATATTCCCTCCTGAAGTGAATAGTCAATAAATTATGTTTGGCTTGCAATTTGATGCCAATTTAATAGCATGTGCATGCCTACATGTAGTCTTGCTATATTATTTGTCAAGGATTTAGTGTGAAGTTCCTTTCTAGTCGCATGCATATATGAAGTTTGAGCATTGGGAAATGAGGCAGATCTTAAAAGAGTTCATTTGCTCATCAGTGGGAAATGTGACAGGGATCATGGACCACAAAAGCAGCAAGAGGTCGCTCACATTGGGCTATTCCATTTGTAGCCTTAACAAACCCCCGTGGAAAGATTTACATGGGTCTGTAGGGAGGATAGGAATTTCAAATGGAATAACCCATTGTTGGTTAAACATTTTAAATTCATACACACCTTCTTTGAAAGACCATAGTACTTCCTTCCACAGGGGGCATATGGATATCAAATTGAATAGAGCCCATTATTACTATATTGAAATGCACACTCCCTCTTAGAAGATGTAGGCAAAGTCTCCACATGGGGGAGTGTGCATTTTTCAAATGGAATAGCCCACTTCATTTAAGTATATACTCCCTCTGTGTAAGATTTAGTTGTGTCCTCCACAGTGGGGTATGGATTTCATATGGAATAGCCCATTGATACTACATTTGAAATCCACCTCCTTTGTGGAAGATTTAGGTAGTTTCCTTTCCTCACAGGGGGTGTGGTTTCAAGATGGAATAGCCCATTGTTTAATGTAGTGTTTGATTGCCACAAACTCCGACTAGTTGCCAGTAGTGCTCATCATCATCTCTCAGGTCTCTAATTCTTTGTTACAATTGCCCATGGAAGGTTTGGACATTGGACCTTTTTTAGTTGAAAACCATGTTTGAACTAATGATATGAAGAAGTGAATAGCCTGCCACCAGCTAGCATATTTCATCAATAATGGAGGTGATGACTACATGAATGTCCAAAAATGTTCTGAAACTATATTTGAACCTTTCCTTCAAAAATAAAGTTAAACCTCAATGAATTTGTTTGAATTCATTAAGCTGAAATGCCTACTTCATACATCACTGAATTAAACATGAGTGGGCTAAATTTGATTTACCTTACTACCAAATCACACCCTTACAAAAACCCTACACGCAGCGTTTCCCAACCTGGGGCGCGACCCACTTAAAGGGGTCACGGGGGAAGGAAAAGGGGTCGCGAAGCTACAACTTTTCAGAAACAATTGCAAGTTTTCATTTTAAAAAAAAAAAAAGATTTCATTAAAAGCGAAGGTGCTCCTGGTCTAATTTACCATTTCGTGTACTGTCCTATGTGTAAGGAACATTAGATTGCGAGTTGGGTGCAAGATAATAAGCATTTTGGGGGTGGGGGGGGGGGAAAGAAAATTTTGAAAGTGTTGGGGTGCACCTTGTGTAATCATTTAAAATTAAGTCGCAGGCAAAAAAGGTTGGGAAACTTGCCCTACAAACAATGAGTCCAGTGTGATGTGATTCAGTCATCAAATGGAAACAAATGTGGAAATGCATATAGCACCTTTTCTTGCCTCTTCCTTTTTGCCTCCCTTCAGGAACTGTTGAGAATGCATTAAGGTTTATGTAGGACTACAGTCCACTCATTATCATTTGTGCACTGACTCAGTTCTGCATTTTCATTCATTAGTAAAAGTTCAATGTAATGGGCGAGAAAATGGGTTGCTCTGTGTTAATCATGCTGAAAGCAGAGCCAGCACATTATGGGCTTATTATTTGTTTTTTTATCACATTAGTTATTTTGTTTTTAAGGATCATAGCTCAATAAAATTCTAGCACGATGTTTTTGATATTACAATATATGGGATACATTTCCCCTAATTGAGCACAAACTGGGGAAAATGGGGCTACTTAGACATCATTCAAGAGTTTAACAGGACATGTCAGCAGCTCCTCATTCAAATAGAAATCATGCAAACATATCCAAAGAAATTAAAACAATACGGATGCAAACCGCAACGAAATTTGTGTGTGTTGCTTTGTGTGTGTGTGTGGATGGTTTGTTTTTTTGTTTAAATCTTGGGGAATCCCCAGTCACCATCTTTAAATAAAACTCGGAAATAAACGTTACAATGGAGGTGATTCTTCAGCTTCACGGGTTTTGGAATAGAAAATATTGCCATGACACATACAAAAATTAAGAATTTTTCGTCAATATGTCTCTTTATTTGTTTAAAAACCCATGCGGACGTCGAAAATTGAGGATTTCTTGGCCCGTCCATACTTCCCCGGAGTAACTTGGACTATATTTAAAAAACAGGGTAATCATTTAAACCAACACTATACCGCATACCAATGTTATTGGTATTATCGCCAAATATTTGAAATAGGGTATATATTTTTGCAAAAAACTTTTCAATATGTGACTTCAACCTTTTGATGGGCAGGTCAACTTTACAAAAGTCTATCGATGTACTCTTCTGCACTGACCACAACTACAATGTATTCCTTTGACATGCAATTTACAATTTGATAAGTGCAGTTATAAAGTCGACAACCTCGTCCCCATACTTACCTAAAACAGTTGAAATTTTTGTATCCTCTGCACGTTACATTATAATCCATGTGTACCAAATCATACATGCGAATTTGGTTGTATCTGTAAGAAATTTGCAATTTTGTATTTTCCGTCCAGAGATGTACAAATTGCCGCTCGTGGCCACATGTATGGCTCTTTGAAACAAGCATTTGTGCTTATAACACAAAAATGCAAGGTTTGGGAATCAACTTAAAAAAGTTGTGAATAAGTTTTTCTCCTCAGGAATATACCTAGTGAATAATGAATAAAAGAGAAGGTGGCGGAATCATGAATGCACCTTTATTTTTCAAACACATATAATTTAAAGTTGATAAACTACATCCCAGGCAAAATTTTTGATTTCTCCAGCTCATTTGTCTTTAACTCAAATAAAATTAAAAACAAAATGCTAGATATTTACTATATGTTTGAGAACCATGGTCTTTAGATTTGGATAAAGTGCAACCACCTGCTTGACAGAATAGCACCATTTAGAATTTCGAAGCATGTGTTGTTGTACTATCATTTGAACAATTTTTTAATATGAATTCCTGATAATCCATTAAGTCCTCAATTCTTATTTGTCCTGGCTTCCACCATTCCAATAGGTTCCAATTTGGAAACCTTGTAAAAGTTGCAAACGAGAGATTCAATAACAGGTGTCCCTAAAAAATTTGAAATTCTGATTTCTTGCACTGGTGTAAGGCTTTTCAGAAAATATCCCCATCTGTACAGGATTAAGCTGAGAACCTGCTGCTTTGGTACAAAATGTTACATTTCTATTTTTTTTAAATTTTATTCTGCAGGAAATTCAGCTAAATGTTTTCTTTTGAAATATAGCCATATACAAATCAACCTTTTTTTTCATTTTTAAGTTATTTCTGTAGTTAAATAAAAGGTGGGAATTTACTGAGTGTCTACTCTATTAGAAATCACACATATCACAGAAAATATGGATGACTTTAATCTCCTCGTTGCACCTTGACACTGCCTTAAATAGTTAAAAACCTAGTTCCGTTTTGCCAATTCTTCTATCGAACCGACCAACTCTCCATTTCGGAGAAGACAAAGTCCCCCATTCCACATTCTTTTCATTGGCGTGGTTTATCAGTTAACAGAGATTTGTTGGATAAGGTTCAAAGCTTGCTCATCCATTACTGGTAAGAATTGATAGTGCGTGCAGCAATTACACGGTGTAAGTCGAATATTGACCGCGCACACGGCAACGTTTATACTTACGGCGTCGTGCATTTCGCGTTGGTACGCAAATGCAATTTACGCAGCATTACGATCACTGCGCGATGACTTTGGTTCCTGGAGTGAAACATTTGTTTCCATGAGGGGTGTCAATTATTTAATGATAAAAAAGCATGATTTTAGAATATTTTGACAAATAATTAACACCAAAAAATACACAATTCTAATAGATGAGATAAAAGATGTATGGTGGATGAGTGGTGGTGTCGGGCGCGCCTGTATCCACCACGATAAAATTGGATGCCCATCCATTAATGCACCATCTAATATGGCCAACAAAAAGCTCCTCTTTATTCCTCTAATTTCAGTTCCCATGGCCTTATAAAAAAATAACCCCTTTCACATCAGTTGCGCTCATTACTATTACTGCTTCAGAAACCCCTGTTTTATGCTTATGGATAGATAAGGATGAGACCCACCGTTATTAAAAATACTGGTGTTTGATAAGGTCTGGTGAGCTTGTTAGACCCGACCCAAGCTTTTTAAAGGCGCGCCGATATTTCGGAGTCTAACAGGCGAGCCAGAACCTTATCAAATTCCATTATTTTTCATAACGGTGTGTTTTGAATTCCCCCCCTTTATCTTACATATCGATCTTGACAAAACGAAAATCGATTTTTATATAATTATTCATTAAATTGAGAATAGATTGGTTTTCTTTATAGATATCTGGAAGCGCTCGTTACGTTTTTTTTCTTAATTAAAACACCAACTGGGCTGTTATGTTCACTTCTGCAGGCGTCTAACGCCAATATGTAGTGATAAGAGGTTTCCCCCTTCTGGCCGATAACTTATTTGTCAAGGACAGCCTGATCTATTTAGAAATGTCCCATCTGTTGAGGAGATTATCCATTGACTGGTTAAGCCGTGGCTAATGGTTATTTAGTAGGCCGGTTTTGGATATTTCAGGAAATATTTCCAGATTTTTGTCACCTCAGTTTGACTTATTCATAAAATATATTACATACTCACGAATTCCCGAAAAATAATACAATTTTGAGTAAAATTAAACAAATAGAGGATGTTTTTTTTGGTGCTTTTTTTTGACATACGAAGAAAACGGGCGGATTTTTAGCAACGGCTTCATTGATCAAAAGCTCCCCACTCGTGACGTCAAGTGATGACCAAAACACAGTGTGTTGACTCGATTGTTATTGCTGACACTTAAATATTGATGGATTAATGAAAGTAATAAAGTGTAAAATTAGAAAAAAAAGTACCGAATGACATATTTTGTTTCATTTGGTTGTGTTTAATTATTATTGAAGTGGCAACACAGATTATGATGGTCACGACGTAAATTATGGATGTCATCACTTTGACGTCACCAAATTTTTGCCTGCGATGTGGATTTGTCGAATCGTTTTCGATTAGCTATTGGGCGGGAAATTAAAAGGCAAAAATCCTCAACAAATTGACAATTTTTCACTTATTTTGATTTATATGTAATCTACTTACTAAGCTTTTCCATCCATACCAAATTTTCCAAATATTCTAATCATGACATATTTCCTTTAAGTAAGGTTTCAGATTTCAAATCCCTTTCACACATATTATCTGACCCCGGATCTGACACCACGAATTGCAGAATCTTGATTCAGAGTTATCCGCGGTGCACTACCTAATGATTGTTACGCAGGCTAATTTTTTAGCTGAGCAGATATCCTATCTTAGGCAATTCTTAATAGGCTATGTCTTAAGGCCATCATTAGCACTCTATTGCTATAAAGAACAAAGCAAAATTCCCTTTTTTAATTACGTTTCTCCCTCAATTTTATTTTCAAATCCTGTATTCAGTGATCTGGCGTATGAGTAGTTCAATTGTTTTACCAGTTTAAAAGTAAAAGCAACATGTTTAAATTGTCCTTTTGAAGATTTCCATGATTTAAATCAACTAGCTTGGCTTATTCGTTGTCGATATACAGGTATTAGCTAAACAGAAGATGGTTATCCGACATCACATAAGCTTTTGTATTGAGTCACCCGAATATTTCCAGGACTTTGAATAATTATCTTGGCTGATTCGTGATCGATTACATGTATTATCTAACCAGCGATGGTAATAATCCGACATCACAATAAGCTTTGTGTATTGAGTCACCTGTTCTTTCAATCTTTTGTTATTTCACAATAAGGGGGAAACTGTTTCGATTGTCCTTGTGAAGAGAAATTTGCATAACTTAGAGTCAATACTTTGGCTGAATAGGCGATTTGCACTTAGGGAGGTCCAATGGGTTAATTGGCCAGACCTGCCTCCAGATTAACCCAAGCATGCAGAGATTAGAGAATACAAAGGAATCCCCTGTAAAAATACGAAATGTTTCAGTGAAAGGTGCATGCATGTAATTCTTCATTCTTCGCATGCCTTGGATGATCTGGAGGACAAAAAAAGTCCATTCACTATAACTTGTCCTTCACTATAACTTGAAAGGACCCTATGTAATCGACAATAATCTAGACAGTATATTGCAATCTGTGTTCACAATTATCTTCCCATTTTAGATTGAGTTCTTTACCATTGTTTATTTCTTTCATTTGTACCACCTGAGGTCCGAGGTGTTTCTAGAATGTTTCCTTTGTGCAATTGTCCTTTATTGTTTAACTATATATTCAGCAAACCGTTATTTTTCTCCGTAGTGTCCAGAAACCACTTTTTGAAAAATAACGGTGTGATGAACATTCATAAGTTTAGATAATGGTCTCTGACCGCTGTCTAACTAATAATGGACAGTGAACAAAAGAAGAAACCATTGATATGAGAAAAGGAAAAGGGCTAGAGGTTATAACATATAAACCCCTCAAAGTCTTCCCATTGGAGTGTTCCTCACCTGTCTCATCCCCATTATTGGGACCACCCCCATCTCCAAAAATTATGTCCGCTCACATCAAAATTCAATTTCATCAAGAAAACCCTGGAAACTCAACTGCCTCAAATGGTAAAATGTCTCAAACTTTCCTCAATATTTGAAAACACTAATTGCTCAAACAACTAATGTGTGCTGATATGTTAAGAGAAGTCAAAATGGGCATTATATTTGGTA
>JAMKCH010045861.1:0-32445 GCA_023653785.1 Ophioderma brevispina | reverse complement strand
CCAAGACCCTACCTTTGGGACACAAATAAGTTCCCAGCACCCAACTTCGGAAATCGGCCGCACATCCCTACCATCCTTAAAAAAATTAGAGCCACTCCACTCTCCTAGCCCCGGCGCAATCGATCTGCATTTACCTGTCATTCACAAAAGAATCCCCCCCACCCACTTCCACCCCAAATGATGCCCGAATAAGGTCCGTAGTAACCACACCAACCCAAGCCCCCTCCGGAAATCGCGAAAGCCGAGAACCGCGAAATTCTAGTTTACAGCTAATGTTGCTGTCACTTATCACTAAATTACTCTTCTGTCATGATATAATGATTTGGCGATAGTGAATACATTTTGAGACATCGTGACAGGAGGGTAAAGGATATGTGTAGGCATCACGGACCGCCAATTCACAAATGTACATTTATCAGGGTGACCCTGAAGGGTCTTCCTATTTCTATATTAAATGTGGTGGATTGATAACTTTTAGGACACCCTTTACATGAGTTCATGGATTATCTTAAATATTGATGAACTTGGATAGAAATGTATTTTTCCTGTTACATTGCAGCAGAGTTTTTAAAGGGGACAGGTCTATCAATGGTTACATTGAGCAGCATATATGTTCACTTACAGGCAGAAAAGTGTGGCTATCATGTAATTGCATATGCAAGCCCTCATCCAGAGATTTGGACTTGAAACTAATGGCCTACTATGGCCTTGAACTTAATATACTGTGATGTATTTAACGGGCAGGTCCACTCAATTGCTGAACAAATATGTCCTTAGAAAGCATTAGGCACATGTAAGCAGGTATGAGGAGTTGTTAACCTAGTTCTTTCATCTCCCAATTAAAGTAGGTCTAGAATTTTTCGGCGATAACCTGAGAATCGATTTTCGCAAAGATTCTCGTAACTGATTTGCGTGAATCAATGATTATGGTTCTCGTAAACTTAAGAACTTAACACAGCAGTGAACTAGATGATTCCTGGCAAAATTTGATTTGGGGAATCAAGACTGATTCTCGCACACAGCCGCCAAATTTCTCCCCTGTAACGATTAGCAACTTCACAAGTACAATTTCATATCTGACGTCTTCTCATTCTGAATCCAAATTCATGGTTCATTCATTCTTTTTATCTCCAAAAATAACCATTTCTTGTGTAGGATGTATACATTCCTGGGCTTGATCTCCTGGGTCAGAAGCCTGGGCATGTGTACATGTTTTCTGCAGCAAAGCTTTTACACTACAGGAACGGAATGCCACATGCAGGTGGACCCCCTCTGTGGCACCGAATTCCAACACCCACCACACCCCCCCCCCCCCCCACTATTTGTGTGTTTTCACTTAAATGAACATGACCTTTGATAAGTTCACTGAGATTACCAGGGAACACCAAGAACTCGTAATGCACCGATTATGGTTAAAAAAAATATACTATCGTAATCTCTCGATTTTGGCACAAGTTGGAGCCTCTCCTCTGAAAATATGTGTAGAATATAATTGGCAACAAATGGGTCAGTTCCAGCTTACACCAAACAAGGTCATACGCACGTTAGGGTTCACATTAATCCTAAAAAGTTTTGGTCAATGTGCTGGACCAACTTGTATGTGAGAATGATATCGATTTTGTTAGAGCAGGTGGGAGACTTTGGTCAAATACTGTGTAGGAAATAATTTTTGTGAGGTTTAGGTTTTGCAGTGCCTTCAGACTAAACTTTACAAGTCTAACCACAATAATTTTTCCTAATAGGGTTTATTAGTAAAACCTACACAGTTCCAAATTGGTTTTGGTCCCTGCAATGGGGGTGGCTTGATTCAACTCGACATTTACAGCAAACTGCTTGTACGGATTTATCTACGGAGCGAAAAGATAATTGAGCAGATGCCCTTTCCTGAAATCAATGTGCTGGATGGCCACTTTAGCTCTCCAGGCTGAACGCCCTTTTATGTAGATCTTCTTTTTAGTTCTCTGTTAAACCAGCTAAACCCACTCCTCAGTGGATGTTTTGTTAGCAACCTGATGGGGGTGACGATTTAGGCCACTGACAACTCAGCGCTGGGACAGGTAGTAGCTGGTTACCAAGAATCTGCTATAAACTATTCAAAACTAGCATGCTCTAATAGTGGTGTCAATGGGGGGGGGTACATTATATACCATGGACTTCATTGATTTCTTTCTTTCTGTCTGTCGTCCCTTTTCTTTTGCGGAAACTCCCTATCTTAAGTGTTAATGCAGAAACAAGTTGCCTTTAAAAAATACTGCAATGCTCATAGTTGCCTTTAGATTTGTTAGAGTTGGTTTGTGGCTGTGTATCAATCATTGATTAAGACAGATTACAAGGGAAGTGTAAACACATACATGACATGGGTGCCAGTTTGTAACTTGTGCTCGTAGATGGGTTAGAATACCCAGGCTGGGTAAAAGGGATATGGCTGTGCTGACATCCTTGATAAAACCTAATTGACCATTACACATTGCCCGCAGGCAGTGTAATAACTGGGAGTAGGCACTAATAGGTTTATGTAAGGGTCTCCTGCTCCCAATTCGATTCCAGAAATTTTCCCCCAAATAATGTCTTTTTTAGAAGATTTTGCAAAAATTTTACCCAAAATAGGGGTCTTTGAATGAAAATTTTCAAATATTCCCAAATATAGGTTGTTCAAGTTTTTGGTAATTTTTTTAATTTTAAATAAAATATGGGTCTTTGGGTGACATTTCAAATCTATAGGTTCTTTGGTGACAGCGATGATGAAAATGGGGGTCTTAAAAACAATTTCCAAATGCCTGTTACCCTACCAAAACCTTCCAGGAATGGGGATCCCCCCGGGACTTAGGCATATATGCTAGACTTTGGGCTCCTATAAAAATTTCAACTTCTTTGAGGTAAGTCGGGCAGACAAGGCTGTGGATCACAAAATGCCCCTTTAAGTCTAAACAAAATGTCTTATTTAGTTTACAAATGTTCTTGTTGATTGTTGATTATGAATATTTAGCCTGTTTTACCATTGATCAGTAACTGTTTAAATGTAACTTATACACTGCCTGAAAAAGGGCGGGGTTCAAGAGCAAGCTTTAAGTGCAACAAAATGCCCTTTGCAAGATTCACAAAGGTGCAGATAGCAGGTTTACAACTCATACATAAATTCCAGGCAGTATCACTGTTGATTACTATCAATACTACAGTGTTAAGGAAAAAAGGTGTTATCGAGGGGTGCAGTCCATCTATTCCTGCAGCAATAGTTCCACTATAAATTGGTCTCACAGACACTATGTATGCTGTGCACCTGCATGAAAGAAGCCTTTCTCCGATCCCTATTAAAAATCCCCTCAGGTTTAATGTCACAACCTACTGTATACCTGTATACATGTATTACTCCCTGAAATGGCCTGGCCTTGTTGACTTCAGATAAAGGTGAATTAACACAGATAACAAGCGATGACCTTATAAAACAGGGTGCGTTTGCGATAAAATGATGTCCTGTGATATTCATTGGTGAAAGAATTTCAGTATAGGTCAAGTATGAACTGTTTTGAATTTGATCATGAATGAAATGATTTTAAACTAAAGGTTGATTTTTCCATTTTCCTCTTCTCCTACCTTATGAAATGAACCGATCTCTCTTTCACCCTTTCAACATGCTGTACCATTGCACTCTGAACACCCAATATTTGTATGCCATTTAAATTACATTATTCTTGGCTCATGTACAAGTTAAATATTACCAATTGACATTTCTTCAGCAATGTACTGTATTCTTGGTCGACTAGATGTTAGTGTTTCATTCTCTCTCTTCAAAAACAATGGTGACTTTCTTGAGTTATAAAAGCTTGTTTGACAAAATTAACACCATTTTTCAGTCTTGTGATGTGAATGGGACTACAAAATTGACAAACTCTTGATTACTTTATATATCTGGGATCTTGACTTAATTTAATATTTATAGCAGATACAAATATAACAGATACAAATATAAAGTAAAAACAGTGGCTGCATCTATAGCGCGAAAATTGGGAGGTTCGGGCACACACCTGTGTTACTGGCACTAACTGACATAGTAATTAAGATCTTGAATTACTAAGATGTGTCAATTTAGTGTTAGCAGCACAGCTTATTTTCCTAGAATATGGCCAGAAGGGAAGAAATTCAGAATTAGTGTTGTTCATTTGTACGTGAATATTTTGTTTTGGCAAATTTTCCATCTTTGTGTGTGTTAGAAAAAGGGCACTGCAACATTTATTATGTAACTCTTTTCTGAATTTGCTCCAAAATTATCATTGCTGTGAAAGTAAATTTATGACAATATAGGTCTAGTTCTGAAAAGATTTGGGTAAAGGTACATATAGATGACACAATTAACCATGTGTGCCCCCAAAGTCTTACCTTTAATAAGAGACTTGATGGTGTGGATCACAGACCTATGTGTGTGAGTGCTAGTTAGAACTTGAAGGGAAATATGAGACACTAAGGTATTGCACTCTTGAATATTAGCTGGGCAGACTGAAAGTGCATTCACCTTTCTACCATTGCAACCCTAACAATATGGTAGACGTTTCACATAGAAGTCCCAAAGATGTAAATGAGGTATTTGCCATTTATTCCGTCAAGCGCTACTGCACAACATCACACAGCGCATGACGGAATCAATTGTAATACCTCATTTGCATCCTTGGGACTAATATATGAAACGTTTACCTATATGCCTGTATATAGATTCTGTGTAGACAGTCTACAAACATATTTGCAATGGAATGTTTTGATTCAGTAGGGATGTATTTTTTCACACTCCATTAACTGTGTCTAGAGTTCATTGCTTGAACCAATCAATATTTGTGATGGGTTCTAGAGCAGCATACTGTATGTAAATGGATGCAGACTGATGTGAGAACTAATCTATTACAGAATGCTTCCCTCGTTTCGTAGGAGTGAAGTGTGTTCTATAAATTACTATATTTTTGCATGGATGCCCTTTACTCAGCCTTTTATTTATTGGGAAAAATAAGCGTGCGATTCCTTCTTGGAACACTCACCCTTGAAAATGCATCTCTTCTTTTCCAATTTTTTTATTCACCATTTTTTTACTCATGTGAGAAAATACACTTCATCCCATATAACAGTGTACATTTTTCTAAAGGCACACTGCTAGTTTTGGTGGAAGATTTGAGAACTGGGCGTTGTTTAGTCAAAAAAAGTTGCAGCAAAGTGCCATATATTGTAGTTGCAGCAAAACTGCAGCAAGATGCTATACTGTATTCCTGGTGAATGTACTCGTCTAATAAAGCAAGGATGGTAATTGAAAGGGGGAGTTTGAGGGCACATGTGGTCCAGTGGATGCAACAACCGACTTATGATCCAAAGGTCCTGCGTTTGAGTCCCGCTAAGGCCAATGTGTTGTGCACTTTACCTCTCTTGCCTCTCTCTACCAGGGTGCAAAATGGGGAGCTGTTAGGACTATTGTCCAGCGCTGCCCAAAGGTACGAGTATTCTTTGGGCATTTGTATGGCAGCTGACATATTTAAGTAGCAGCGGAATAAATGTAAAGCGTTTTGATACATTATGAAAGGCGCTATATAAATGTCGACATTTATTATTATAGTTAAATGCCAACTTTCCTACTTAGATTGGTTTGTCTAACTTTATTTTTAATTTTGTGATTTGATGAAAAATTAAACTGCTAAACACAAATCGCATGAATCATCAATATTAACAATCGGTTAAATTCTGTGTAGATTTTTAAAGAATTTAACTAAAGAAAATGGATAAAAATGCTGTTTAAATTTGTTATATTCTCTTTGTTACATTTTCCCCAAGCCAAATCAAAGACCTATCAGGTTTATCAGCTATTGCATTGTGTTCATTTTTGAGTGGGCAGTTCATAAACATGTTTGTATTGATAAATTTTGAATGGAAAATATGTGGATAACAAAACCCTTGGTCGTAATATGTCAAATTCTTCTCTCAAAGAATGGAAGAAATATATTCACATTGTGTTATGTTTGGATCCACAGAAGAGCGGTTATTATTACTTAGTCGAGGGAGAGCCGGTAAGTCACAATGAAGGAAACAGAAGCTGTCTACAAGACTGCTTTTTCATGACATCGAGTAGTTTCATGCACTCCATGTGTTCAATTTGGGCTAATGAGTATATTGTGAAAGCACATATCATCATTCCAGTATTCTTAATAACTTATTTGTGGGAATAGGATCGACTAACCTAGCACTAACTTGTGTTACACTTGAAAATGACAGATATTTCATGTATTCTGTCTTGTGGTATAATAAACCATTATGTTTTTTTTTTGGGGGGGGGGGTTGAAGTTGAGCAACTTTCAATTAAGAATAAGCTTGTCTGTACTCTGACTGCAAATTTATTTATAGCTATTTATTTGCAATCATCTTTAAGTAAGGTCAGAGGTCAAAAGGAAAATAATCAAGGTGCTTCAGTAAAATAGACCATTGTCATAATTGGTAACTTTCGAACAGTTAGATGTGTAATTTTCCCCCAATCCATATAGTGCATACTTTCGCTATCAGCACAAGGCTAGACACTGTAAAAAGGCATTGAAATGGCAATGCTACATATAGAATGTGGTGTGAGTAGCAATCACATCTGCTCTGTCTGGTTTATGGGAACATAGCACCCCCAATTAAGAAAATAGGCCATTGAGTAGTTGCTCATATTTTCAATTCTTCCAAGTACTAGCTGATCTGAGCATCCCACAGATTCCCAAGTCTGTTTTTGTATGTCACTGGCCTTCATGATGATACATGCAAATTGTATTTAATTGACTTGAACTTTGGGGAAATTACTTTTTAAGGTGTAAAAGGACTGAAAGAGGAAAAGAAAGCGTCCATATAGAAATAGAAGAGTGGGCTAAATATCATAATCTCCCAAGACGACTTGGATATAGACCATTCTGCACATCATATAGTCTCATTGTCTGTTAATGAACATACTCATAACATTATCGTAACCATCATTACATATTCTGTGCTTGTGTGATATCTGTAGTTAAAGATGGTGCCAAAACAGCCATATCACATCATCTCATTTTTGGTTAATACTTCAATTTAAATGTGTAGGGAAAGCTTTATTTTAAGGTGTAAAAGGACTGAAAGAGGAAAAGAAAGCGTCCATATAGAAATAGAAGAGTGGGCTAAATATCATAATCTCCCAAGACGACTTGGATATAGACCATTCTGCACATCATATAGTCTCAGTGTCTGTTAATGAACATACTCATAACATTATCGTAACCATCATTACATATTCTGTGCTTGTGTGATATCTGTAGTTAAATATGGTGCCAAAACAGCCATATCACATCATCTCATTTTTGGTTTACTCATTTAAATGTGTAGGGAACTTTCTTTAAGGTGTAAAAGGACTGAAAGAGGAAAAAGCGTCCATATAGAAATAGAAGAGTGGGCTAAATATCATAATCTCCCAAAAACACTGGATATACCGATCTCACATCATATAGTCTCAGTGTCTGTTAATGAACATACTCATAACATTATCGTAACCATCATACATATTGATGTGCTTTGTGATATTCTTGAGATTTAAAGATGTGCAAAACCGCCATATCACAACATCTCATTTTTGGTTTCACTTAGAATTTTAAAGTGGCGGAAAGCTTTATTTGCACTTATTTTTGGTAGACAGCAGGATGTTGATTTCCGACAATCCAGTTTTATTTGTGGAGCATTTTAAATCACATGCCAATCATTCTATAATCAAATATCTGTTGACTCCTGTTTCTGCCGAAATACTTAAATTAAGTAATAAAAAAATAATGGTGTTTGCTCTGGGAAAATGCCGCAGCATTACCAGTGGGTTTAACTATTTGTGCTTTTAGGCACACTCATTGATTGTAGAAATAAATATCTGTTTCATATACATAGCACAATTCAACATTTTATTTCATTTCAGTCTAACACTTCATCTTATCACAATTACAAAGTTAATTTTTGGGGCCGCCAGCTATACTGGCAGGACCACTTAGCAATCGTTGTGTGTGTGGTATGTGTGTTGTGTGTATGTGGGTTGTAGGGTGGTGGTGTGTGGATGTGTGTGTTACTAAATGTTTATTTTCTTTAAATTGACCTCAATTGAAAAGTTGAACCTTCCAATTGGAACCAATCTCTGTCATAGGTGCACATGGGATCCGTCATATATGTTGATGAGGTCAAAGGTCATGTTGAAAGGTTCAAAGGGTCATGGGAGGTCAAGTTGAAAATGGGCTAAAATGTAATTTGACCTAAATTGAAAACTTGAAGTTCAATTGGAACCAAACTTGTGTCATAGGTGCACCATGCCGATCCCCTCATATGTTGATGAGGTCAAAGTTCATGTGCCAGGGTCAAAGGTCATGTGCCGGGGTCAAAGCATGGGGGCGTCCCCAGCTTTTATTCTTTGAAATAGCAGCGCGAAAGCCGAGAACCGCAAAAATTCAGTTACTTTTAGCAATTTGTACAGTGCTGAACTCTCGTTAGTCACCATGTATATTGCCAGAACTAATCTAGTGAGCAAGACTTCACAATTATGGATTATAGAGCTTTATTTCTTCATCATATAATCCCCTTATGAATTCTTCCACACTTGACTATGTTCACACAGTATAACATGGGATGAATGACCTGAACTCTGTTGGTGGTATTTTAAATTCACAATTTTAACTGCTTTAACCATAATCTATGGCAAAACAGGTCAACCTTGCCTCTAATTCTGTATGTTTACCAACCGCCCCATGAGACCACCTAGTTAAATGGAAATAGTCTTACGGAATAATGCTCGTACACACTACAACTTATTGCAACTATTTGAAACACACCAAATTTCATCTCACAATACGCATGGCAAAACAGGTCAACCTGGCCTCTAACTCTGGTATGTGTACCAACCTACCCAATGAGACCACCTAGTTAAATGGAAATAGTCTTACGGAATAAAGCTCGTACACACTACTGCTTATGGCAACTATTTGAAACAAACCTAAGCAGCTCAACAATACGCATGGCGAAAGAGGTGAACTTGGCCTCTAATTCCGGTATGTATACCTACCTACTCAATGAGACCACATAGTTCAGTGGAAATCAATAGTCTTATGGAATAAAGCTCATACACACTATTGCTTATTGTAACTATTTGAAACAAACCTAAGCAGCTCAACAATATGCATACTGGAATTACAGGCCAGGTTAACTGAATCGGCCATACTATGCTAAGGGTCAATAATACTTTAGTGAGGACTTCTTAGGTTTGTAATTCACCCTCCATTTGTTCCTTGCAAAAAGTACAAAAGTGGTTGGGATGATATCAGGGATGAGGATTAAAGATCACATGCAGCACCTTTAAGGATATACTATGGCCTAGTTTCCTGGCCAATATTAAGGGAACAATAAATACACTGAAGCTGCCGATAGATGTGTAGTGCAGCTGTTTGCTGATGTAATGTAACAGCATCTTTCTTTGGAGACAATGTCACTCATCACTGCATGTTTAGGGAGCAAGGGGCATAGTATGTATCCTTAAGGTTTTGTGGTCGTGTTGGTGCCTCTTGATATAATTTCAATCAATTATACTGACATTAGGCTGCAGATGATACTTTGATAGCTAGTGACATCACATTATACTGACTTCAGGCTGCACATGATACTGTGATACCCAGTGACTTCACATTATACTGATATCGATATGCACAAGTTTGATAATTTCATACCCAGTGACGTCTCATTATGCTGTACATGATTCTGTAGTACCCAGTGATGCCGAATCAGTTAACCTGGCCTCTAATTCCAGTATGCATATTGTTGAGCTGCTTAGATTTGTTTCAAATAGTTGCACTTAGTGTGTTTGAGCTCTATTCCGTAAGACTATTGATTTACGTTGAACTAGGTGTTCTCAATGGGCAGCTAGGTATGCTTACCAGAATTAGCGGCCAGGTTGGACCTGTTTTGCCCCAGTGACATCACATTATAATGACATCAGGCTGTACATGATACTTTGATACCCAGTGACATCACATTATATTGATATCAGGATGAACATGATACATTGATACCCATTGACCTCACATTATAATGGGCTGCACATGATGATACTTTGATACCCAGTGACATCACATTGTCTATCAATCAATTAATCAATCAATCAATCAAGTTATATTATACCAATTCTGGCTGCACATGATACTTTGATACCCATTGACATCACATTATGCTAACATAAGGCTTCACATGTTACTTTGATACTTAGTGATATCACATTATACTTACTCAACTGCACATGCCTTATCTTAATGACACAATATGACACAATTGTGTTGAGTTGTCATTAAATTTTAATACTCACTCACACTGCACTTGATACTTTATTACCAAGTGACATCACATTATGCTGACATCAGGCTTAACATGAAAGCCATTGACATAACATTATATTGACTCCAGGCTGAGAATTATACTTCGATACCCAGTGACATCAAATGATGTTGGCTCCTTAGACTGCACCCGATACTTTGATACCCAGTGACATCACACTATACTCATATCAGGCTGCACATGATACTTTGATACCAAGTGAAATCACATTATACTAACATCAGGCTGCACATGATATTTTGAAACCCAGTGACATCATACAATACCCATATTAGGCTGCACATGATACTTTGATACCTAGTGACATCACATTATACTCACGTCAGGCTGCATTTGATACCGTACTCTGATACCGTGACACGTACTGACTTAGGCTGCACTTGATACCCTGACACCATGACATCACATTATGTTGACTTCATGTTACATGTATTACTTTGATTCTACCCATTGACAAAATGTTATACTGGCTTAAAGCTGAAAATAATACTTTGATTCCTAGTGACATCACATTTTGCTGACTTTAGCCTGGACATGATACTGGTAAACTATCTGTGCCACCTGCTTTGAGGCCATCAATGATCTCAATTGAAGACTTGTGTATCATATTAGTCAGTCCTTTTCAGAATTGTTAATTCAAAGACAGACTGACTGACTGACTGACTGACTGACTGACTGACTGACTGACTGACTGACTGACTGACTGACTGAACTTACTTACCACCTGCTTGTTCTTGGGAGCAAATCCATATTATACTACACACATTAAAAAGTATTTGCCAATCTTTAAACTTTGAACTAAATAAAGTACAAGTGAAGCAAATTGGCAAACATGCTGTGATAAAACATGAGACCTCAGTATTTGGTGTATATTTCATATTTAAACCAATTAGGTAAATTTTGTCATCAATAACCATAAAAAGCATCAAATGATTTAAGTAATATGTACCAATCACGTAAAATGTAATTAACTTTTGAAGCCAATGTGATGATGTGTTTATTATTGGAATAAAAAAAATGCAGGGTTGATACTTCAGACTGAAATGATTTTTATGGAACATTTAGAACAAAATTGTTTGGCCCAATTCCAAAATTTACTGTGTACAGATAATGTAACAATTTCTGTGCAATTTCAACCTAAGTTCACTTTCATAATTTCATTAGGTTAGTTTTTAGTAGTGGAAAAGGAAATATTTGGCACCTTTGATTATCGTATTGAGACCATCAAAATAAGAGCCCTTTAAATAGTTGTATCCTTTAAAGGAAATTAGTACTATGACATGTTTTAATGCATGTCAAATTTGAATTGTGCATTGTGGATAATTTAGGAGTAATTTGATATTCTTTTCATCTAATCCTTAATAATGCACCAGATTTCCCCAGAATCAAGCTTACAATTTTCCGCAGTTATAACAGCTTGTGAAAGTAAGTTCTTTGCTCCATTACGTAAAGGATATTACACGAGTTACTCTCCGTTCGTGGCTGATACTTGGCTGAGGGGCGTAGCCCTGAAGCCATTCTCAGCCATGAATGTGAGTTACGAGTGTAATCTCCGACTTAACACACAACTGGGACGTCACCCTATTGCTTTTTTCGCTCCATTATTTTGCATGAATGAAGTGTTTGTTGAAGTTAGTTTGCCATTCACACAGATATCAATTACCGATATGAAGCCGATAATGTATCAAAGGTTTGTAGGAATGGTGTGAATTAAAGAGTCTTGTAAAACGCAATAACTGGCCAAAAAACATTTCTGTGCTTGTAGTATAGATGAGAGTAGGGTTGTTCATATTGATCGCATCAGCATTTCGTACTCGTAAGGAAGGGATTGCATTGGTATATTGCGTGGTTGAGAAGATAAGTTGTCACCGTTATGCAATAACAGAGTGGATGTACTTTATTTTTGATATAACTCAGCCATTGACTTTCATTACCCTGTGATATATAGATTAGATACTGCTATGATGGACATTACCGGCTAAATGTTGTAACGAATGTGTCCATTAAAAACGATGTACTCACTTATTTCCCCCGGCCTGTAAATGGTCAAGCAGACACTTGTGTGTATAGTGATTGCAATACAAAGTGGAGTGACCCCGTATCTTGGAATTACCATGCTAACTGCAGGCTTGCAACTTGAAGTATGCCTTGTATATATTTTATTGTATTTATGATCATGATTTCGTTGTTCCAAAATGAATAAAATAATTCAAATCACCTGAATGTGCCAATGGATTAACCAAAAGATCTGAAATCTGCAGGAGTTTATGGATTTACCGAAGTTGAGGATCTGTACCTACTGTATCCATAACCCAGATATCCAGTAAATGTCGATGGCAGAATCATAATTCGGGTAAAAAATATACCTGGATCGACTAATGGCTTCCTATATGGGGAACAGATGTTCATCGTTAATTGTGTTATTTTCTCCCTGGATATGCCAAGGATTAATAGGAACTGGGATAGTTTTGTGAAGGTCGTGGTCCGTTTTTTCCTATTAGGCCAAAAATATGTCCGCTTTACGTTTCGCTCGGATTTTCAAATCGCATTTGACCACATTCGTTTTTTTTTTTACGGAAAGTTTTTTTTTGTCAATTTAGTTAATCGTAGGCCGACAAAAATGTCCGCGGAAATATTTTCCATAACGTATCCCTTTAAAATTTTAAAGGAGACATTTTTTTAAATTTATTGACAATACACTCCCGAACCTCTCACCGAAACAAATTTTAAACAAAAATTGTTACATTCAACATGAAAAACCATTAGTGGCTCATAGCCTTATTGACTTAACGGTGCAACGAGCTATTTTGAGGCCACCCAAATATTGCTTCATAATATAATTTCATATAGATTAGATACTCCATAGAATATCTTTACTGTCAGGTCGCTAACAGAAATTGCCTTTTAGGAGAGAAAAAGAGGATTGTGATTTGCTTATATTTTCATGTAAACATAGCTTAATTTTTCTATTTGCACCTATACAATTAGAGATTTCACATTTTTGTTTTTTTTTAAACCAAGAAAACATTTCTCAGCTTAATCCTTTTTAGATGGGAATAGTTTTGAATGAAAAGCCTTTACCTCAGGCAAAATCAAGTACTATGTCGATTTTTTTTAAAGAACGCCTATGGTGAATCTCTCGTTGCAGCAAAACCTTTAATTGGCTCTATAGAAAAGCATCTTTGCTTTTTTTTTGTCCGTGCACGACACAAAAACCAAAATTACTAATTATATCTTGACAATCAATCGGTATTACATTCAGCTTAATTCTCCTTCATGTGGTGATCGATATGTTGACCATGCCATTTTTAAAGTAATGCAAAAACTCATGTTTCGAAAAAAATTGGGCGCTGCTTCCTAGAAATGTCTCTTGTCTTTTCTAAATGAAAAAAATGGAATTTTACGTCCGCAATATTTCCTATTGAAACAAACTGAATTCATGCATATACTTTACACAAATGTTAAACAGTAGAAAAAATACTATGATTTATGATTGAAGCTTAGATCAAATAAACAGGGAAACTCAATTAAATACATATAACGAAAACGCACAAAAGAATACCAGAACCAGCAAGTTTTCGGTAGATTTTACAAATTAAAAAAAAAACAATCCTGAACAAAAATATTCTAGGCCTCAATTAACCGATACCAACGTTTGAGGATAATTGAAATAAAAAGTTATCAAACCATGCATGACATATAAGATCAAACAGTCAAATTTCAAAAATTTCAAACACAAGAATTTATATAGTTGAAAAATGTATTGAAATACTCCAAGTCATACAAAATAATAAAAAAAATTACGACATTCTTGTGAGATTCATAACTTACACTAGAAAAAATAAACAACACACAAACTAAAAAGGAACGAACCAAAAATTAACTCGTTGTATGGGTATAACATCGTTATTTTCATGTGATTTTTATCAAACGCAAATCTATTTCTAAATTGTGCTCATATTGTAATACCTGCTCGGTATTGTTTTTCCTGCATTGTTTTGCGCGAATGGAGCGAATGTATCCAATAATACGCCATTCGTAAAACTCGGCGAAAGCAGTCGCTTTTCTGAGTTACGAATGGCGTGTTATTGTTACTTTCGCTCCATTCGTGCAAAATAATGGAGCGAAAAAACAATAGGGTGACGTCACAGATGTGTGTTAAATAATTTATAATTTGTGTGGAGGAATGTTTGACACTTTATATTCATTATTTGACACAGTCATTCAGTCACTTCAGCTTTTCATGTTAAAAATTTACCCAAGAGATAATCTGTACTCAGGCAGGGAATAGAAACAATGAATTAATGGACTTATTATAAAAATCTAACTTAGCTAATCCTAATCATAATATCTAATCCTAACCCTAATACTAACCCTCGTAATAACCTTAACCTAGTCTTAACCTCAATAACAGTGATCAATATTCAATTTTTGTAGTCATGTTTTGTATTGATAGACAAATATGTACACTTTCATGTGGGAAAATCCATAGATGTATTCTACATTGCAGCTGCAGTAAACAGCATCAGGAGAATTTCCTTGTAGCCAGAAATAAAAACTCTAGCAATACTGATTTATGTGCAAGCTAAGTAAGAAGACTGTTGCCATACCTACAATAATGCAAAATTATTGAGTGTGAAAGAACAGGGGCTCAACTGCAGCACCCAGCTTGCCAGTTATAGTTTTACCAGCTTCAGCTCAATGAATCAAATATATTTTTTGCTAGGCAATTTATTCCGAGGAACTAGAAACTTCGTCATGTGACATTTTTTTAATGCCAGAATGTTTATTATCTGGCCAAAAATTGTTTCAAAGATGCATGCAATATAATTGTTGCATGGTATTGAATGAATGCTGAGTGTTATAGCTATCTGTGTAGTGTGAAAGCAACAAGATGTTTGGTGAAAAGCAATCACGCGCAATCACAGAGACTTGTTAATTGGGGATTTAGGTGTGGGTTTTGTGACACTACCCACGTCACTTTTAATTTCCCTGGACATGCAGTTGGTGGATACATGTGGAAATGGGTTTAGGTGGTCATTTGATCATTTGACATGCATACTTAAGGACAAATGTAAAACTTGTCGATACAAATAGCTTGTATCATTTGACTGAACTTGGTTATAAGAATGTTGATCATAGGAAGGATTTTTTGTAAGGTTATATTGTCACTGACACTTAACCATATTTTAGTAGTTGAAATGGTTTAAAAGCCAAGCTTTACAACTGATGACAACCAGCACTTAATTTAACTAGAAGAAACAATACACATTTAAAGAGAAAAGTAGGTTTTTGAGTCAGTTTCTTAAATACAGTACTGTGTTGTCTCTTCATCAAGCTAGTTAAGAATTAGTGTTGAGTTAGAGATGGTGAGGATAGTCAATGCCCCGGTCAATGCTCTTATCGGGCTTAATGATCAAGTCAGTAAGCAACGTTTTTCAAAGTGAAAATTCAGGAAAGTATTTCACTTTCAGCTCTGAACATGGCTAAATCTGTACAGAGCTTAATATTAGCCATGATACATGGCCAATTTCTTCATGGTAGTTACCTCGCAGCTACCACCGAGTAGTCACAGATTACCTACCCACTTGACGTACTCGCCAGTCAGGATTCCGTGTATTTTTGATGCATAGACAGATAGTATACACATAACGGTTGTCTGCACCATCGCAGAGTAGCTACGTGGTTACACTGGCTCTCAGTGCGTGCGGTATTTCTCATGGACAATTTTGTTTTTTAGATATTTTTGGCATATATTTGCATTTGTTTATTAAATGTGTGGAAATACAGGGTTTTTTTGATGCCCGTTTGAATTTCGTAATGAATTTCCTAAAAAAAAAAACGATCAAGAAATGCTAAACAGAGAACAAGTCTATAGCACCCTCATTTTGTCCATTATCAAAATGGCATCCTAGTAACCGCGGGGTAGCTACGTGTTAGCTGCATGTCTACTCCGGTACTGTCTACACCATATCCAACTTCTCTCCATCTAGTGGACAACTACAGGGTAGCCATTGGGGTAGGTACAGCAGAGTAGCTACATCACTGTATACCTAATAACTGTGTACTTTGCAAGTCCTGTCTTGCAGCTACTGCCTCACAATTAGCCCAGTGTGTACTGTGCAGTAGCTTCGAAGGTAGACATGGTGTAGCTGCCATATAGGCTACCACGCGAGTAAGAATACGGCCGTGTAGATAGTACTATGCTTGTGGCTGATAGTTCTTCCACCCCGTCAGCCAGTGTCTGTTAGCATAGGCCTGTGCTAATGCCACAAAGATAGTTGAATGTACTCTAAATAAAAGATTGATAAGTGATGAGACTTAAACTCTCATATAATGTGTGGAAGTTATCTCACTCATCTACACTAACCAGCTGTAAAAACATTCACATAGACTCATATGACTTCATCAAAACCAGTTAGCAGTGAGGTAATTAATCGTGAAAAGTGATATGTGTAGTCAGAGTTGTATTCCAGACCCTGGACACGACGCAATACGTATTCGTAGTATGCACTATTACTCTTTCAAATGGCCATTTTCTAATGAAAAATATTAAATGTGGGTTGAACCGGATCGACAACCACATCCCCCCCCCCCCCCCCCCCCACACTTTACTCCATCAAAAGGGAGATTTTGGTATCAGAAGAAAGCTCATATTTTTCTCATAAACTCCAGTGAAATTTTAGGCCCAGGAAATGTTTCCTTTTGATACCACATTTATTAACACACACTGTCTATGGGCCACTTTAGTACACATTTTTGCTTCTACTATCCAAATGGCTGGGCTGATTTAACTCAAAATTTGTAATCAGATGTTTTTGGTGATACGCTTCCATGTGAAGGATAAAACATCATATGGAAATTTGGATCATGACTGGGTCACCCACCTTTAAATAATTGTCTTATGAAATAAATAAATTGTAGTTTGACATCTGAACTTATGCTATTATAATACTGGTTACATCTTGTTCAAAAATAAGAAAAAGTGTATATAAATAGGATTTGAAACATTAATTTTAAATGGATATTTTTTCTTACATAACATTGAGACTCCCCTGATTTACCCGGAAGTAGTATCGATTTTTATATCAGGTGAAAGGCCATATTTTTCTCATTGTCGTCCTGAAATTTGAGCCCTCAAATCCATTTCATTCCCAAGATATAAACAAAAAAACACCATTTTAGTGGTTAACCATCAATATTAGCACGGTATTGAATAGGGCTTTGCAACATGCACTATTGCGTCTACCATCAAAACTGCAACTTTCCCAAGGTACTTGATGGGGTGTATGTGCAAGTGCCAGGCTCTCATATCAAGTAAAGAACACAATACACATAAATTGGAACAAGCACCTTTAATCAAAAAAAAAAAAAAGAAAAGTTTTGTTTAAAATGGCATCAAAATATGCATGGCCAACTGGACTTTTTTTGGGGGGGGGCTTGAGGCTAGAAGCAGAAAATGGATTTGACGGATCATCTGCTCTGTGTGTAAAGTTTTGTAAATGGTAATTTTCACAGCCACATATTTTCACTTCAGTCAAGAACCCACTTCCTTGCAGTAGATTTTTTTGTCTACAATAGAATGTAGATAAGAAGTCTAAATTTATGTGGAATGCCTTTAAAACAGCAGAAATGGATTAAAGTAAAGAAAGGTAAGTGTTTTTGGAGAATATGGCTTTGCAGCATGCATTATTGCGTATACCATCAAAACCGCAAGTTTGTTTCCCACGGTACTTGACGGGGCGTATGTGCAAGTGCAAGGCTCTCATATCGAGTAGAGAACACAATACACATAAATCGGAACAAGCACCTTTAATCAGCGATTTGCTGAATCAGAAAAATAATAAAAATCGCATTTCCTATATCTGTAACAAGTATAAATATCCTAACATACCCCATAAGTCAGGGGTGTCCAACCTTTTTGACAGAGGGGCCGCATTGGTTGAATTCACAACTATTGCTGGTCACAAACAAGTAATCGGGCTCTCAAGTTTGGTTTATGGTGTGCCTACAAATGTCTGGAAGTAGGACCATATCTATACCAAAATTTACCAAAAAAGGGACCCATAGCAATACCAGATATGCAGATTTGGGGTCAAATTTAACACAAATTTTCCATTTTCGTTGACCTTTTAGCAAATTTGGGAAAATCTTGGCTTCGTTTTGAGAAAATTGGACTAAGTACCCCACAAATTTTAGAAGATTTTGGTTTCAGATTGCTGAAATTGAACTAATTGTCCAACAATGTTTAAAAAGTTTGGTTTCAGATTGAGGAAATTGAACTAATTCAAATGATATCTTTCTTAAATCTATTATTTAAGAAATTTATGCATTTAATTTTTCTGGGAACTACCTCGCAGGCTGCATGAGAGCTCTTAGTGGGCTGCAAATCAGGGTTGGCCGGTATTTCCCGCCCTGGGAAATACCGGGCGGTAAATACCGGTATTTACCGGTAATACCACCAGGAATATTTTGGCCAAAATGGGAAATACTGGGAAATACCGGGAAATACTCAAAAAGTGACATTTCAAGACTTATTTTTCTTTATCAAAATTAACTAACAAACACAGATAAGCACTTTCATGCAATAAATGACCCAGGGGAGGGGGTTGATGGTGTTTTCATTTTATCACTAACTTATTGAACTCAAGTCTTTTGATCTGTAGATTGCACATTTCAATTTAATCCACTATTTTTCTCAACAATTATTTAATCAAAATTACTATGTAAGTGGCTTAATAGTCACAGATAAAATATTCACTAAAATGGTCCGGGTAAAGAAATGGAATTTGCCAGCAGACAGCGTAGTGTATCACAAGTACATGTTAAGATGGACAAGTTAGAACTGGCTGGATGCAGAACATCCTTCACTGCATGGCAGCTTTTATTCTAAATTCTATTCTTAATTTTATCCTGGTGTAGCTGGTCTTTTTTCATAAGAACCAAACACCTATTATTGTCCAGGCCTTCATTTATAAAAATAAGAGGAGAGCTAATAACTCTCTGAGTTCATTTAGGTGCACAACAAGTGGCTCAATTATTACTTGCATGTCATATAAAAACAGAGGCCTTTCAAGTAATAAGGAACTCAATTTATTGAGCTCCTGAAAGACTGTTGAGGAAAGCTGAGCTGTAGGAGCTCGCTCTGGAGCAATTGAGCCGACTCAGAAATGAAGGTCTGATTGTCAAAATTATATTAAGACCCAAAATTATATTAAGACCCACACCTAGGGTAGTAGCCTCATCTTATTAATACTATATGGCCTACTTGTTGTTGGTTTATTATAATCAATCAGTGGAGGGAGTTGAATTTGAATTAAACCCTTCAAACATACCCAGATTATCACCACAACATTTATAACTGTAAAATGTAGTTATCTGAGGTTAACCCCCTTGAGGCCTTTAAATTGTACTTACATCCTATAGTATTTCCCGGGTATCGACCAGGTATTTCCCAATATTTCCCAGTATTTCCCAGTATTTCCCGGTATTTCCCACTATTTCCCGCCCTAGGTGGGAAATACTAGTATTTCCCGGGAAATTGCCAACCCTGCTGCAAATGGCCTGCAGGCCGCAGGTTGGACACCCCTGCCATAAGTGATACCACTGAAAATAACCTAATAGGATAAAATCATATTTTTAAGTTTCTACTGTCTATACAGATACATACTGGCGATTTAATTCATTAAACGCCGCTGTTTTCTTCCTCCTTTGTCAATGTTTTTATTCAGAAAAATACCATGAGATTTCAATAGACTTATCCTTCACTTCAAAGCTCCTGGAAATTTCAAATATTTGATGCTTTCAAGCGGATCACGGAGAGTGTTTAATCCCATTACAAGGTCTAAGTAAAAAAAATGCAACAATTTGTCACAAATTAAATCCTCTTTTAAGATATAGAAAAGTTAAATTGCTGAAAATGTGCAAAACTGGCATGTACGGCTGTTCATTGAAGTAAGTTATTTCAAATAACGATGTATGTCCTCACAACTGTAGGTTGAAACAGCTAGGGTGATTGTACTTGAAACCAGCCAAATGTCATCCAGAAATTTAAGTCTAAACTAAGTTTGAAAGTGTGGCATTTCAGAAGAGGCGATATTAATTACACTTTTGGTATCCTTTTGAATTCTTATGCAAATCCTAGTCACAAATTATATAAAAAAGTAGCCATTCTAGCCATCAAAGAGTTAGCCCACTGATATGTATATTGCAAGGGGAAAAAATTAATCATACCATTGAAACAAACATGTTGGAAACTTAATATCACAACATTGACACAGAAACAAACATGGTGGAAACTTAATATTGCTATGGAATACTGATTACAGTCCATCTGTAATACTGATACCGTGATCAAGCAGATTGATATTACACAAAATAGTAACAGACCAAATCAATTGTCACTATTGGCAATGTAGTGTGCTGCCAGCACATGTGAGATTCTGGCCTGAAATCATGGGAGTTTCTGTAACCTGACCCATCTGACACACTTTTTTCTGATACACTTATGAAATTGGAAACCTTAATGGAATAAACATGTGCTTTATTCCTTAAGGGTTTCCAAATTCGTAAGTATGTCAGGAAAAAAGTGTCTCAGATGGGTTAGGTTACGGAAACTCCCTGAAATCTTGCTCCAGGACCATAAAGAGTTAAATTAGCTCATAAGGCAGCTATTCACTATTTTCTACTTCAATTGCCAACTCTGATATCAGTTTGCATTGCAATGTTTAATCCCAAAACAAAATAATGAAGTAAAATTTTGTGCCTGGAGTGGGACTCGAACCCAAGAGTTTTGAATTACAAGATGAGCGCCTATACATGCAGGCCACACAATCCATGCCGGCAGAAAGTTGTTCTTTTGTAATACTTAAAGGGACAAGCAGCGATTTGCTGATCCGAAACATTGAAAAAGTCATCAAAATTTGTATTTGGTATTTCTGTTACTGGCATGGATGTGCTAACATAACCTGCAAGTGATAGGCTTGAAATCTGTGTATTAAAAGACAAGGCAGTACTTAACTCTGATTCTGTAATTTCTATACGTGCGTATCAAAAATTCGACATGAGTCAAAAAGGCCTTTCCCGTGAATATCCCAGATTTTTTATAAGCGAATACTGTGCACCATCACCTGTACGTTTTACCTCAAAAACTAAACCATTATTGATCTTGTTTATTTGTACAAGTGTAAACCATAATCAGCTCTTTAGTGTAGGTTTTGAGACGCCATTGCTGAATGTCTATTTGCGAGAGGACGGTATGACCAAATCTCCTAAAATACTTCATTTTTTTCACTAATTGGTGTTTTGGGTCATACATTAAAGTAGTTATATGGAATTGCACATACTTATCTTTGATTTATAAGCTAAACAATGCATTTCCAAATTTTTGGATTCCCTTGCATTATCGCTGCTTATCCCTTTAAATAAACACATTATCTTAATTTCACTTCCTATGCATAACAAAGACAAATTCTCCCCAAGGTACATAATAATGTTATAGTAATAGTAACAATAATAATAAAAAAAACACCACTGACTTGTCTCCTATCCTATCTTTTAAATGCCATGAAGACGGAAAAGAAGATAAGAAAGGAAAATGGATTTGTTCTTTAATATTTTGCTTTGAATTGTGTTTTGAATTGAATGTGTATAGGTTGTGCAACAAGAAATTTATTCAACCGAAAAAAAATGGAGTGAACACAATTTACCGATAGCTAGATTTTCTGAGCTATACGATTTTGTTCCTTTCTGTATCACATATACACTGTCTCCAAAATGACTGGAGTTGATAGGGCATGCATTGCAATAAGGAAAGCAATTTCTCACAACTGATAAGAGGGAATCTTTCTTCTCTGACTGTCTCCAAAAAGACTGGAGGTGTTAGTGGCACATACATGTTTAAGAGAAGCAATTCCAGAGTAGTGTAGAGCACAGTTATTAGAGGAAATTTATCATTTGCTTTTCTGTTTGTAAACCATCCCCAAATGCCATAATTGCACTGCATTTAATTGGCTTATGACTTGGTATGGAAGAATGCCATCCAGGTACAAGAGGGGAAAAATATTGTAACACTGTATCTAGGTTGGCTAAACGGCAAGATCCCCAAATACCATAATTACAATACATACACCAGAATATGAGCAGAATGTTATCTAGGTGCAAAAGGTCATTCATGAGGTCATGAGGTCTGGGTTGATTCATGAGGTCTGGGTTTAGCTGGCAGGATGCCCAAATATTACCATTACAATACATGCACCTGGTCATGGGCTGATATGGATGGAGTGCTGATCAGGTGCAGCAGGTGAAACAAAAATATTCATGGTATGTAAGTTGGTTAACTGTCAAGATGCCCAAATACCACAATAACAATAGATACACCTGAGTATGGATAGAATACTGTCCAGGTGCAACAGGTGTGACTATCTTGTCATTGTATCTATTGTACTACTACTCATTTCTGATTTTCATGTCATATCTGGTGTTGAAGGGTTGTATTTGTTTTTATTTTGAAGTTGACATAGATTTTGTGCAGGGGTGTGGTGTTGTTATTTGCCCTTTAATGAACTTATATATTAATTTCTCGTAATTACATATAGTGTGTAACTGCATGTTTATTTAAAACATGGCTAATTCCTTTTCTTTCTTTGGCATAATAATACAAAAGCATCTGATCTTAATCTCGCAATTTTGTTCCATTTAAAAATAAATACACAATGTAAAGTTAGGTTTTCACCATCAAGTCTATAACAACTTGGAAATGTGTACTCTGGTATTAATATCCTGTTGTGATTCAATAGTGTCCCAAGAAAAAAAAATAGGAGAACCAGTAGTGACATTTTACAGGGCAGTAGGGGGAATACTCAAAATCTACAGATACTAATTTGTGAGCCGTTGTGTGCAAAGTGATTGCAGTAGGATGCGTATAACCCATAGTATCCTGTTTTTACCTTGTTGCTTAAACTGTAAAGTTTTTCAGTGCTTAATTTCAATTCACAATTTTTCTTCCATTTTTGAAACTTTATCAAATACTGTAGTTGAAACATGGTCCTTGTGTGCCTTGGTGAAAATGCTTACATGAGTGAGTGTTCTTCTTTTTTTTAACCACAACTATCATAGGCACCTTAACATAAGTGGTGTTATGACATAAACTCATTGTGTAATGTGAATCAATGTATACTATAGCAAAGTTTTTTTTATATTGTGGTGGTGAGTGTTCATTCATCATGGCAAAATTGTTTTTGAGAGATTTTGCTAATTATTTTTTTAGAAACAAATATTTGAGGTGAAAATAATTGGATCACGTAAACTAATATTTTGACTATGCGGTTATAATTCATTAGTGCTTCTCCTGGTATTTTTGAATTTGTTTAATTTCAAAGCTTTGGCATCCTTATTAAACCATGTCTGGTTGATCTTTTTAACATCAGTTTAATAATGCAAAATTCATTATTTGTATACAAATGACAATTTGTTTATTATTGACTTCACTATTGTTTGGTGGTCTTCGATATAAAAAAGGACAATGAATACATTGGATTTTCTTGCAGTGCATTTGTGTCAATGTCTGTATCAGTACCAAATTACTGTGCACGTTTTGATGTATCCTAAACGAAACTTTTAAGCTTAAAACTTTTTGACCAAATTTCACCAACCATTTCACCATGATAGTCCTAGTCTAATTTTTAGGGGAGACTAAGTCGCCTACCAAAAAGCCAAGTCGTCATAAAACCCCAATGAATCCTTTTGTTCATGAATCACCCCTCAAAAAAAATTGTACATTTTCCCCGCATAAGTACACACACCGGTATTGCAAACTAACTTCCCATATGCGTCTTTTTTTCGTATGTTCAGTGCATTCTGTGTACTCCAGAATGTGACTAAATGTGTCAAGTATTAAGGGCCTCAATTTCAGGCAGGCTTTGTGAAAGACATTAAGTGCAGATCCATGATTTTTCGAGAATCGAGGTTTCTTATTTCTACTAATCGTGTTAAATCACCCATAAATCACCCATATAATGTAAGTTGCCTACTTATAGCCCTGTAACTGTATAATGCAAACACGAATATTGCCATGACGTTATCGGTCCCCGACATGTATAATAGATACAATCACTTTAGCATGTCACTGCTAATATCTAGTAATATTAGTAAAGGTGTAGTTGTAGTAGCCATCTAATTAACCGTGATACATTATGCTTATGTGTGTTCACTCTAATTTGTGCTATTTGAATCCTATACTTAAATTTGTCATTAACCCAGAAAAAAATAGGAGAACCAGTAGTGACATTTTACAGGGCAGTAGAGGGGAATACTCAAAATCTACAGATACTAATTTGTGAGCCGTGGTGGTGCAAAGTGATTGGCAGTAGGATGAGTATAACCCATAGTATCCTGTTTTTACTTGTGCTGTAAACTGTAATTTTCAGTGCCTGAAATTTCACAATTTTTGCTTCCATGTTGGTGTTAAACTTATCATACTTGTAGTTGAAACATGGTCTTGTGCCTTGTGAAGATGCTTACGGAGTTCGGTCTTTTTTTTTGTAAGAAATATTCATATGCACCTACCATAGGTGGTGTTTTGGACATAACTCATTGGTGTAGATGTGAATCATGTATAGTCTAACGTAGCAAAAGTTCCTTTTTATTTGTGGTGGGTGATTTTCAGCATGGAACATTGTTTTGAGAGATTTTGCTAATTGGTTTTAGAAACAAAATTATTTCTGAGGTGACAATATATGGATCTCACTAAACTATATTTTGACTATGCGGTTATAATTCATTAGTGCTTAATCCTTGTAATTTTTTGAACATTTGGGTAATTTCCAAGCTGTGCATCCGTATTAAACCATGTCTGGTTTGATTTTTTACATCATGTTAATAAACTGTCAAATTCATTATTTTATTATCAAGGAAATTTGTTCATTTATTGCACTTCACTATTGTTTGTCTTACGATAGAAAAAAGACAATGAATAAGTGGATTTCTTGCAATGCCAATTTGTGTACAATGTCGTGTATCAGTACCAAATTACTGTGCACGTTTGATGTTCCTAAACGAACCTTTTTAAGGCTAAAACTTTTTGAACCAATTTCACCATTTCAACCATGAGTAGTCATAGTCGATTTAGTGGCGACTAGTCGCCTACCAAAAAGGCGCAAAGTCGTTATAACTCCCATCCGAATCCTTTTGTTCATGAATCAACCCCAAAACAGATTGTACATTCCTGCATATACCCACACCGTGTTGTGCAACTAAACTTCCATTGCTTCTCGTATTGTTCCAGTGTGGCATTCTGTGTACTTCAAATGTCGGGATCTAAATGTGTCAGTATAGGCCTCAATTTCAGGCAGGTTGTGAAAGACAGTATGCAGATACCTATTTTCAGATAATCTAGGTTTTCTTATGTCTACTAATCGTGTTCAATCACCATAAATCACCCATAAATAATGTAAGTTGCTACTTAAGCCTGTAACTGTATAATCCACGAATTTGCCATGCAGTTTATCGGTCCACATGTATAATAGATTACATCAACTTTAGCATGGTCACTGCTATATCTAGTAATAATTGTAAGAGTGTAGTTTTATAGCCATCTAATGACCTGATCCTTACCTGCATGTGTGGTTCACGCTAATTGTGCTATTTAATCCTATACTTAAATTCTTGTCTATTAACTAAAAAAAATACTGTCTTGCCAAGCAACTGACCCACATTTCAGAAAATGAAAGAAGTTTCAGGGATCATACAACCACTGGATGTCCAAGGTGGTTGCACTAGTGAGACCCTAAACAGTATACTCTTTGATTGAGTGTTAAAAACCCTTCCCCAACAACTCTGAATAGAGTTATTTTAAAATTAGAATTCAACCTCTGCGCCAATTAATGGGAGGGGTGCTGGGGGAACTTGGGGGGGGGGCTTAGTGATGGCCGATCTTGATCGGCAGATTCGGAAACTGCCCTATTTGGTTCGAATCGGCTTTGAATCAGGATCGGGAGAAAAGTCAACAGCTACCGATCTACTCACCGATCTCCCCAACTGACAATAAAAAGCCTCAAAGTTTACTTAAATACAACAGATTTTTAAGTCTTACCATTTATAATTTTTCTATGTGACTACTCCATTATGTCATTATAAATTTCTCTGCCCATCATTGACAGCAAGAACCTGTTGTGTACCCTGTAAATTAATTTCTATTACTTTTGCGTATTTAGCAAACTTCTGAAACGGGACGTTTTCCCTACGGGTTGAATATCCTCCAAATACATGGAAAAATTCCATCAACATCTACACGGAAATGAGCATGCGTACAATTTTCATTGCAGCCATTGTATGGCTGAAAAGAAGACGTCCACGTGTGTGTTCCTCATACGTAATTCAGCAGTATATGTTCTGTAATAAATTAGCCGTTTATGTTCTTTGTCTCTTCCTCTATTTTTTTTTTTGTAAACACAAATGTAACAGGTTGAAGTATTATTTTTGGCGACGAGAAAGTGAAGTTGAGTTCGTGGCTTACACAGCCCGATCAGCGGGCGAATCAGGAATTTAAGCACGGTCGGTCACGGTCATGCTTGATGGGAAGACCATAAGACCGAGATATAGTCCTAGTGATCTTTGTTGTTTTTTGCTAATCCTTCCAATCTCGGATACTTTTTTGTTTTCCTTTCCTAAATATTATTAAAACATCTTGCTGATTTCTAACAAAGAGACAATTTGTAATAGTTTTATTTCTTTTTTGCACTGTCTTGAACAGAACTTTAAGTGCACTGATTCTACACATTTTCGTCTATTGGCACCAAAAAACCACTAAACTTTAAACTGTATTTCTTACGGCCTACTCTCCGAAATCGACTATCATTAATTTTTTAATAGTTATTTAATAGTTTTGTATTCCGATTTTCTCTTATAATTTTATTAAGTTTAATATTTATGTCAGTGTTTGTGTCCCCTTATCAAATTTTTATTCATTGAGTTAATCCTTTTATCATTTATATTTTTTATTTATATTCCGTTATATTATTCAGTTTACATTTACTTCAATTTATCTTATTCAGTTTAGCATTTATTCGTTGTATATTTACAGTCTGATTACATACTTTTGTTGGACAGAATCGACACTCGCCGGCGTGGACTGCGTGATCCAGGAGGAACATCGCACCTTGTTTCGGGATGCGTATTGGTCGAAGAATGCGCCTAACCTCGCGGACTTGTTGCACTACACTAGGTTGGGTATCTTCCCTGTCCCAGTAAGTATTAATTCCACTGTAATTACTTTATATTTATTCAGTTTATTGATAATGATTCCGTTTAATTATATTTACTAATAATTGTATGTTTATATTTTGAAAAATAATATTTATATTTTTTACATGTGTTATATTTATAATATATACATTTATATCTTTTTAATCTAAAGTAAATCACAAGACGTCCAGTGCCCTGCTTTCCTCTTTCCCGCCTCACCCTCTCCCCTCCCCTAGTTCGTATTTTGTGCATTTGGTATTTGGACAGCATTTATTACCGCACAAGAATTGAGTGGCCTTCCTTCTTTTTTTTTTCCTTTTATTATTTGACAACGCAATTCATCATCTGAAACCTTCAGTCTTCGTCCTCACTGTCACTGTGGAATAGAGATGCCAACTCTTCATCTAGTCCTGCATCGGCCACAATAATCCACAAGAGATATTGCGATTTATAAGAGGATCAATGTTATATCAACAACATAATGAGTATATATATAACTAAAGTTAACAACAATGACTTAAACGGATTTGCTAATTTAAATTAGATATGATATCTGAATAATGGATTGTCGGATTGGGGTTCCGTATCCAGAGCGTAGTCCCTTCGGGACGTGCTAGTTCCGTTGTATGAATCGCAACGGCCCCGTCTTCCTTGGTAGTAACGCTTTCCGCAACGTAGCTTCCATGGAGGATAGCGACTAAAACTAGTCAAAGGGCGCCGAAACATTATTAGTCTCTTCTGCATATTTATTATACACTATCGTGCTGTACAAAAATATACCACTGCATGTGAAAACTACCTAAAAAAATCGACGAAGAGTTGAAATGGGAATATTTCGGCCGTTTTCTTGACTTTGCTTTCATGGATTTTCATGTTCATTGAAATATATTTATAAAAATATTTATCAAAAAAAACATATAAAAATAAGTCGGAAAAAAAAAAAAAAAAAAAAAAAGGGAGGGAGGAAAAAGAAAAAGAGATAAAGGGAAGAAAAAAAAAAGAAACATGTGCGAACATATATGAACTAAAATATGCTTTAAACATTAATAATGCGTTGGGTTTCTCTATGTACACGTTATACAGATCCCAAAGTTCGGCCGTCGCTGGTGCGGCGTATCTGGCGGGCGGCTTATACGTTACGGCTAATCTTATACGGCGCTTTTTTGGCCCTTATATTCTGAATTTCACTGCGATTTGGGCGCGATTTCAATTTTACAAATATAATCTGAATCGGGATCTGTTCGGTCCGATTCAACAATTTATGATCGGAGATCGCAGTACCGATCTGGGCTGGATCGGCCACACTAGGCTTAACCACAAACACTTTATATCACAGACCTCTAATGCTGCATCCCTACTGAACAAAGGAATACCATCCCCGATTTTTTATGTTCAAGAAGAACCAGTTTTTGTTTTCCTCCTTTCCACTTTTTGTAACTTTTGAGCTGCTTTATCACTTTTTCACATTTCCAATTCAAGACATGAAAATTTGGACATTCGCCACCATGTCTTAATATGGCTCCCCAGTATGTATAATTATTTAGCATCTGGTGTCAATACTTCGTGCAAGTAGCGCGCACCACCCACACTGCACAATACACAAAGATTTGGGCAACTCGTCAAGCAAATACTCTTTTTTTTTAGTTTTGAAGCGATTTTAAAATTTTTTTGTCAAGTCAGTCTGCAAAATAATAATAATATTGGATGACTTTTTCGTTGAATCACAGAAATATTGCCCTCGCCAAGAAAAGATCAGGCTCGTCTTCGACTCCCCAATATTTGATCTTGGCCGGAAATTTTTCGTTATCACCTCACCATCCAATTATTGATGTATGTACAGAACCCTGAGCAAACTGAGTAAAGCACCTTCCCTTCCAAAGCTAGAAAGAACACACATTCTGCATATTGCCCAGGTCATGTCTACTACTGGCTTGCTACACCTGCTGTAATGTGCAACACGGTTAATTTCACATAGATTTTTTTTTGTGGGTTTTTCAGTTTTGGGGAAATGCCAAGTTGTCTATTTCATGGATCTTCTTTGTCAATGTAATGTACTCTTTTACATAAAATATATTTTTTTGTATGATGTTATTTTTGTGATGCCACGTCTGTTCACAAAAGTCGAGAAAATAAATTTCTTGCAAAATAACTGTTTACTGTATAAGGTGCCCCTGGGGATCCTTTTTGATGGAAAATCCCCAGGCAAGATGTGCTCAATATATACGCTTTAAAATCCTATGCAAAGAAAGCAAGCCAATTGCCTAAGTAGAAGGCCGACTGCAGAGATTTCCTGAGGAGGCGCCCTCAATTTCCAAAAAAAATCATGTTTTTTGCATGTACATAATTCTTGTCCATATACTAATCCTGTGTGAAATTGCTAAGCGTAAATCGAATTCCTTCAAAAAGAAAATCACACTTGTTCTAAAATTCCGGATCCAGATTTTTGTTGTTATACACAGTATCCTAGGGGACCGTAATACTACACATACATGTTTACTGCATCAAAATCTCAATTCGGAATTGTGTATTTTAGTTACTATCTTTAGTTCCAGGTGACTATTTTTCATTATTCCCCAAAACATTTCGAAATCTGAGTGAGACTTTAAGTTCATGATAGGAGAAATGTTTGTATCGATATGTTGTTTGTAAACATGGTGACATGGTCATAATATTCTTTCCATCATATCTATAAATCATAGTATCTTGAATCAATCTGGTGAACAAATTGCTAGCTGCAAACTATGTTAGACGAGGACATATTCCGGGGGTAAATTTACCCGAGGAGCTAAAAAGTGATGGGAAGGTAAAAATAACATAAAACCTTTTAGTGGTAAAATGTTAAGTTGTTCTGTGACAGAATTATTAAATATCTTTGGTTGCATTAACTTGTTTGAGTTTGCTAGGTAGGATAGTTTTCAGATCATGGTTAGAATTGCTTATATTTTGGATGAAAGTGTATAAAAGACATATTCTTAAACACAAGTAACTTTATTTGGAAATGAAACCAATAAACTTTCATGTGGCTTGCTCTCATAATTACTAACTTTTGACCAGACATGCTTGTATTCTTTAATTACATGTTTTATCATGATGATGCCAAAAACAATTACAATTAAGACTTTGTCAAGTCCTGTTTTCACTGACATGTAAAGTATCTGATCAACTTTCCAACTCTCATTGAATGCACTCTAACAGATGCCGTTATCAAATCTTTGAAAAATTCATCACTAACTGTAGTTATTTATTTCTCTGAAACATGTTTCTGGTTAAGAAAGTGAATTTTTGACATGTCCGACTGGCATGCAATATCCACAAGATGGCAGTATTGTAAGTAATGAGAAGACACTGAAATTACTGCCCACATTCACATTAGACAATAAAAAAAAAATCAATTTTGCCCTAAAGCTTACTGTGTACAATATTTTTGCCAAACATTTGTTTCCTAGAATTAAAAAATCATTTTTTCTGTACAATATTTTCCTTAATTAGTAAAAAAATGAGCATGAAAATCAATTGGAGAATATCAAGCTTGGGTAAAACACAAGTGTAGTAAATACCTACCCAGTTTCCATTTGCTTTATGATTGATTTAGGTAATTTGGTGTTTTTGTTTTACTAAACTAAATCTCAAAACATCATAGGGGGGGGGCGAAACAGTACAAAATAAACTCATTTTGGTTAGAACTCCTAATTTTTGTGCATAAACCCCTGTTTTCCTAAATTTTGAAAATCTCAGGGGTGGTGGCAGGCCCCCCCTCCCCCTGGCGCCACACCTGTTCCATGTTGTTGTGGTCATCTGATAAGGCTTTGCCGGGGGCCCTACTCAGTCAGTCATTCTGTCTGCATGTGTGCCTGTCTGGTTGTTAAAGTTGTGGTGTCTGGATGTTAAAGGTGCTTGTTCTGATTTATGTCTATTGTGTTCTCTACTTAATATGAGAGTCTGGGAGTCTGGCAATTGCATGCACCCACCACCAAGTATTGTTGGAAACAAACGTGTGGTTTTGATGGCAGAAGCAATAATGCTTAGTGCAATACCCTATTCAATACTGTGTTAATATTGATGGTTAACCATTAAACAACTTTTTTGGTCTCTATCTTGGGAATGAAAAGGCTGAAATTTCAGCACGGCAATGAGAAAAATACAGCTTTTCATCTGATTTCAAAATGGATAGTATTTCTGGGTAAAAGTTGTGTGAAAGTTTTGTTGTCAAAAAGTCAATCCAATTGCAACCAAGCTTTCGTACGCTTGCAGTGTGAGACCTTCACTGGCGGATGAGGTCAAAGGTCAATCCAAGGTCAGAGGTCATCTCAGTTCCAAGTTATAAGAAAAGGGTGATGTAGTAATTGCGAAAGCAGGCGACACTAGTGCTTTTTTTTGGGGGGGAGGGTTCTAAAACTGCTTGGTGAAGTTCATGAGCCAAACTTTTATTTAGTCTGAGGTGTTACTATAAACTGTAAAACAACTTAATTACAATAAATGATGCATGCATGGGAATAAGTTTCTTGGGTTTTTGTGTCGCCTGCCCTAAGGCAGGAAGACACATAGGGATCACTTTGTCCACTGTTGATGTCTGTTGTTGATGTCTGTTGTTATTGTCTGTTGTTTGTTGTTGTTGATGTCTGTTGTTGTGAAAAAGGGTTAACATTTGCCTGTAATATCCTCATACTTTGATGGATTTAAACCAAACTTGGGTCACAGGTGCAACATGACATCCCCCATTTGTTGATGAGGTCAAAGGTCACATACCAAGGTCAAAGGTCATGTGAGGTCAAGTTGTAAGATAGGTTGAAAATGTAAAATTGACCTCATTTGAAAAGTTGGAAGTTC
>JAMKCH010045860.1:0-11562 GCA_023653785.1 Ophioderma brevispina | reverse complement strand
AGTGAAATGGTGATCTTTTTTGTACAGGGGAAAAGTTAAAAGAATCTAATTGTTTTGAACCCTACACAAACTTATTCTCTGGTCATGAGGAATTAAAAAAGTATATTTTGGCCATATCTACGGTCTTATTTTACAGGATTATAGCCTCATTCGGTTCATGGTCATCCTGGGGTAATTGCTTTCAGAGTGCTCCGATTTTGGCGAAACTAGTCCTCAAATTGTTTGTAGTCCTATCCTTAACAGAAAATGCTATTTTCCTTGCATTTGACTTTTAGTAGGTAATTAGATGGTATGCAGTTAGTGTCCCCATAGGATATGTATACCATTGTTACCTTTGACCTCTATTAATGATCAAATGGTGAAATTATTGTAAGTTTGATTTCCCTGGTCCTTTGGGACTACTTAATAATTTGGGACCATTTTGAAAAGAATCGGAGCATTCTGAAAATGTACCGCCAGGATGATCTTGCAACTTTACTGCCCTATAACTGTTAAACTATAACCCCACAGATAGGGCAAACTATACCTTTTTTTAATCCTTTGGACATTGCAAATGTTGGTATAGTTTCAGTACAATTCTTACCTGTACTTTATATTTTCCCCCATACAAACCCTTTTCCCCTGCAATACTGTTCTCCGCTACTTAACTTGAGACTTTTGATATGTTAGTTTCTCTCAAGTATAACAACACAAAAGTCCGTTTCGGTTGGCAATTATTTTTGAGGTTACACCATTATTTTAGTTATTTTCTTGTACTAGGTTGCCATTTTTAACAACTTTTTGCTAATCATTTACTAAACAATTTCACTTAAGGCTAATAGTGCAAATCATGAGGTGTTCCGTTGGTGTATTATATTCATGAGTTAGACTAGAGAAAGACTCTATTACGGAATAAAGCTGTTACAATCCTTGTATCATTTGATACGCTCTTATAAGATGATTTCATGCTAGGCTAATTTCATGCGTCTTACATTAAGGATGAACCAATCATGGTGAAATGATTCCATGCTAATCCCAGTAATGAAGTGACACGAACATAAATCAGACTCATTATCAAGTCATTCCCATCTGTGAGAGCAAATTCAACCAACGTCTACAGAGTAAACTACAACCTGAACGTAGCGCCCTTAACCGCGCAGCCACCCTCGATTCGTTTATGCAAACTGATTATCCGATGTCTTTTTTTACCTAAGCCATTTGCATTCCATGCGTATCACAAGGTGACATGCCAATGTAAAGAAACATAATTCACATTGTAAGGATATACTTAGGGGAGGGTTATCCCGCTATTTCTGGAAATTTTTCGAGGAGCGATTTCAATATATCTCAAAATGTCACCCATACATATCCATCTACCATCATGTAGCCTTGACCTGAGATTTCCAATCAGTATAATTTTCGCCTTTGTTGCCATGGTAACCAGGCAAGGCCTGTCATGGATACCATTTTAGAACAACCATAACTCAACACCGTTTGATTACATTAATGGGGTTTGTGGAGAATGTTCGCTGGGGCATTCAGGAGGAAACCATGTTCTCAGATTTTTGAATTGGTTGCCATGCAAACCGTGGCCAGCCACTAAGCACTTTTTAGTTCTTGACTCACTTAAAAACGAAGGGGAAATTCCAAAATCCGGAAGACATGGTTTGCTAACAAAGAAAGCAAAAGAAAATATCTTAGTCTTCTTACATCTGTGTCCAAATTTCATTCATATAACCTTTTTTTTTCTATTACTTTGTTTTGAAAATTGCTATTTTGCGCTTTTTTACGAACTGAAATATAAGCCTTTAAAGTGTTGTGCAGCGTTGATGCGCTATTTCTACGAATTATGTTAATTATTTTGCATTGTTTACGTGTAGTGAGGGGGGAGCATAAGGGGGAAGCAAGGGGGGGTGACAAAGAGGCAGGAAGGACGGGGGAGGAAAGGTGGAAAATACGTTTGCTCACATATAGGCAGGGTGAGGCAATAAAGAAATACCAAGAAATTATGAATCGCATATGTTAAAAGTGAGCTATCTGTTAATTGTTATATCTATTTTACTTAAAAGTCACGACAAGGACTTTAAAGAAACACACCACACCTATAATTATTTGTTTGAATATTATCATGGTTTGAAATTAATAATACCATAAAAAGTAATGACCAAATGCTTTTTGCCAAGTTTTTTTTATCGCCTCCGATACTTTGATCAGTCGTTTCTTCGGAACCAAGGTCCGGTTGTAGTCCAAATAAAAAGTATTTCCACAGCTAAGACATACTGCATACGCTGTGTACAATATCCCACTTTTTGCAGTGAAAAAAAATTTCCCATTGCAGCGGGAATCACCCCCCCCCCCCCCTTCATATGGACAGCACTAACACAAAAGCGTCCGGTTGTACCATGTAGTAGTACCCTAGATGTGTATATCTTGCAATCAAACATGTAGTCCATGTGGAACTGTATTTTTATGAAAATTTCACTATACAATCTTGCAACCAAGGTTTTCTAAATTCAAAATTGTCCTGAGGATTCCAAAAATCATGGTGTCATTTTTTAAAAGTTTCTTGGATGTATTGTGAGGGGGGCAAGGTTTATACAGGGAAAATATAAGAACAACTGGCAAAATGTTTTTTAAAGTATATCATCATGTTCAGTACTTTTCACGGATTACAGAAGGTATAGTTTGCCCTATCTGAGGGTTATACCAGAGTTACAAGGCAAAACGGTTCAAGGTCACACTGGGGATAAAAGTTCAGAATCCGTCATTGTATTTAAAATGGGGGCCAAATTGTTCGTCTTACTATACAGAACCGAAAATATACAGGTCGCATGGTTCAATGACGTTTTGTGATAATTAAGAGGGCAGATATGGCCTTTTCACATGGTCCTATGGGCGCTACTAGTCATATCTTAAAAGTTGCCACTTTAGGCAGATTCCCCATGACCATTCTGTATTGTAAACACATTGGTTTCAAAATTTATAGTGAAAAAAAAATAAACCAAAACTCATTTACATTTCCCCCATGTGCAATGAGCACCCGTAATCTACTCACCCGGAAAGGATACTGTAGCAGATAACCGATATAATTCAAGGATTTTTTACTACTTCAGTATTAAAAGAAAACACCTATGTCAGGAGTTGGATTCGAACCCCCTCCTACCGTTAAGTAGATCGAATGAACGTAGCGCCTTAGACCGCTCGGCCATCATGACTTGGTTGCAAACTGATGAGCCCGATGTCGTTACCAAGGCACGCGTTTCACAAGATGACTGTCAATGTGAAGACAAGGAGAAGAAGCTTATAGATGTGGTAATGGGACCTATGACCACACAGCGTGAGGCTGTATTGCTATGGCGTTGAAGCCATATTACTCGTGTTATCAATCCATTTGAATCTCTATATATGGTATTTACAGTCTCCTTACAACGGGGGGATACTGTAATCGCGATTGCCAAATAGTAATCCATCCGGGATTTTGTGATGTTGTCAGATTAAAAGAAAAGGGAATATAGTGTCAGAAGTGGGATGGAACCACAAAAAACCTACAGAGTAGATACAACCTGATTGTAGCATGTTGACAGCTCGACCATCCGGACTCCCTTGGTTTATGAAAATTGAGAGTCGATGGCGTTTACCTAAGGGGTAAGATCAGGCATTTACTAAGATGACATTCAATCGTTGAAAAACAAAAAAAAAAGTAATATAACATTGTCATGATATACTGGTAGAGGCTCGGCCATACTGACTCGGCTGTGCAAAACCGATGAGGGTCGGTGCAATACGCTCATGATCTATTGTAATAATGTCATGTACAAAAACAAACCAGACAGAATTCCACGTATTGTGAATGTGATATGTTCTGTGTGCTGGTGTGAGTAAAAATCACGACTACTCTGAATAAAAAACAAAACAAGACAAGCAAAAAAGCAACAACAAGACCAAACATCTGTTTGTCAATTTGATTGTCTTATCAAAGGCAAGATTTGAGAATACACTTGAAGGGAAAATATTGGTAGAATATTTTTTTTTTTTTTTTTTTTTTTTAATTTTTAATGCTTTAATTCAAATATTTTCACAATACTCTAAGACCACACTTTCAGTGAAGAAACTAAGTACTTGTGCCGCTGGCGTAGTAATTTTAAACTATTAACAGGGGTGTGATTCTCAGGTTTTCTGATTTCAGGATTTTTTAATTTCCAAAATTTTCCGCAACTTTAATTTTAATTCAGCCCAATTCTAAGCATTTAGTCAGTTTTTACGCTGTTTCAGGAATTTTACCAAATCAGGATTTTTCCACAAGCTCAATCACACCCTGCTATAAGAAACGTTCATTGTGTAGGACACAATACCTATTATCAATATTCAGCGTTAATGATCATAATTGTGGAATAAGCAAGGTAATGAATTTCTGTTTTGCACCGTTATTGAAGAATTTGCTTATTTCTACAACTGTGTCTCGAAAAAATACTTTATCAAATTGAGTTGTGAATCGTGAAGATCGATCTTGAGATATTTTATCACATGACAAGCAAATCATGTCGTGCGTGTTCGCTATTTTTTACAAAATATGGATATGGTGACATATATATCAAAAATTACTGTCGCCGCTGTTCGTGTAACTCTTTAAAAACTTTCCAGACTTTATAGTGTTACAAGATCACCAGAAATGTGCAGCGATTGTACCATTATTTTGATACCATTTAAAAATGAACTAGCAATATGTGTTTTGCATAAAGTTTAAAAATACTAAAAACAGGAGCGTTGTAATAATATACAATTAAAAAAATATGCAAAAATGTAACTTACACTTTCATTTTGACAAGGTTTTTAGTTAGCTTATTTTGATTATAAAAGTAGCTCAAGATGTCCGCCTATATATTACACATTCCAAGTATTCTGACAGCGAAGTTGGACTGAAAAAATCTTTTTTCAATATGTGAATGTGTTGTGCCGGAGAGTATCTCAGGTTATGACAATGCTATCATGGTTCTAATACTAATGACTTTACTAACATTTTCGCCTTTATTTCTTCACAGTTGCAGTAAGACTGTGGTTTATGGGACAGTATTGTTCCCCTTTGGTCTTGCACAAGGATCAAGTTAGTTTGGTTTCAAAATAATCTAAAAAAAAAAAAAAGAATTCCACATTCCAAGTACAAAGCCACACCTGGCGCAATGGCATGTAAAATTCTTTGTTTTTTTTTCGAAAATTTTTTGAAAAAATTTTCCCCATGACAAAAGAATTCACATTCCAAGTACACGCATACACCTAAACCGCATGGCCATCTAACAATTCTTTTATTTTATTCGATCCATGAACAAAAGAATTCACATTCCACGTTACAAGCACACAGCTGTTCGAAGGCTTGTTACATTCTTTGTTTGATGATCAATGACAAAGGAATTCACATTCCAAGTACCACGCATACACATGGCGCATGGCATCTACAATTCTTTTTGTTGTTGATCCATGAACAAAAGAATCCCCATCCGGTACAAGCCACCACACCTGGCACAGGGCATGTGAAATTCTTTGTTCGATTGATCCTTATGAACAAACGAATCCACATTTCAAGTGACAAGCACACACCTGGCACATGGAATTGATAAATTCTTTTGTTTGATTGATCCATGAACAAAGAATTTCACATTCCAGGTACCAACAACCTCGAGCATGGTATCGAACCCCCACCCAATCGTCTAATTAAAGTGGCTTTAACGAGGTAGTTCTACGCCCCAAAGTGGTCAAACTAAATGCACAATTACTCCAATAGTATTAAAATCAAATGACTGCCTGCCAACGAACTGTGGGTTAAATCTCGAGGATATCTAGTATAGTGAATATAAAAAAATGAGGTGCTATATCACGAAATGCACCTTTAATTATTTAAGATACAGGGCTATTTCACAACCCGGGCACTGGGTTGTTAACGTCTGACTCAGAGATTCAAATATTATATATAAGGAAAAGAGGTCAACTAGAACTAAAGATTAGTAACTTAAAATGCACAATTCCGAAAATTGAGATGAATCGGATTTTCGTTTTGTTTTTTTTGTTATTGGGGATCATGGGTACTATTACGTTCCATAGGATACTGTGAGAACAACAATTACGGATCATGAATTTGAATTTTATCAACAAAGTTTGTGATTTTATCTATATGAAGGAATTCGATTTAAGCTTAGCAATTTCACACAGTGATTAGTCTATGGACAAGCATTATGTACATGCAAAAAACACGATTTTTTTGGAATTGAGGGCGGCCCTCCTCAGGAAATCATGAGTCGGCCTTTAACTGGTTAACACCAGTTATTTTAATATGGTTTTTAACCCGCTTGAGGGACCACTTGTGGTGTAGTTGGATCAGCGTGCTGTGGGTTCGAGCCCCGCTGTCGCCCAAGTGTTGTGCACTTGGACAAGGCACTTTACCTGCTTGCCTCTCCTCCACCCAGGAGTATCATAGGTACGGTTGTAAAGAAACTGAGTGTCCCAATGAGAGAGTGTCCTAGCTACCAAGGCAAATGTACGGAATAAACCGGTGACCTTGTTAGACGAGACAATTCGTACAGTGCTAACAAAGATGCGTACCAGGCACGAAAGGAGAACACAATAGTCAGATGGGTGGTAGGACACTTCAGTCACACGGACGCGGTAATACATGAACCGGGCATATGATGGGAATGTAAAACAAAACCGCGTGCGGGAGGGCGGCGACAAACCCACAGCAAAAAAAAACTGTATGATGCGTCTGACCAAAACGCCAAGACGAGAGATGGGTACTCCGCCGGCGCATACCGCTTCCAGGCCAAAATAGGTTTGGACCGCCTAGATCAACCCGGGGAAAAAACGTGTAGTCTTGCACTGAAGTTGATGCTCGTCAAATGCACTGCCAGGACGCGGTCATTATTTCAGCCCACGCACTGATTTGTCTCATTCTCTCTTCACGCAGTTTTAACTAATGACATCACTACCGGTAAACGCAGCCATTTTCTGCAGAAGTTCAATGTATTCGTAAAATGGGACTTTACCCCAAAAATATGTAAAAAATCCTAAAGATGAATTGCCCCGACCATATGAGAAATGATTAACAAAGATCCTCCAAGATTTTGGAGATTTCTCTAGACATACTTACTATTTACTGCATCGAAACTACGCGAGTAAGCATGGTAGGTGATACTATAGTACTCAGTGCATGACATTCAACTAATAATACAATTAGATGTCAAACAAATATCCCTTTATCCAGGGTAATACTCAATCTTGTCCGAGATCCGAGGCATGTCGCTTTAGTCTTTTGCGGAAAAAAAAAAAACGCTTCTTTTGGTCAAAAAATCTAGGTCAGCGAGAACTAGTTCAGCGATTTTCAATTAGGAAAAACTTTTATGCGCCCAAGCGCGATGCTTTTCCAGAAATACAATTTCAGGGCATCGAAAAAATCGTGAATTTCAGCGATAGAAGGGTATTAAAAATGATATGAAGTGATTTTAAAAATAGCAGAATATTATTTTGGACATAGGGGGCCTACGCTGTATGAATGGTACTTTTAAAATCTTTTTTTACGCCTTATTGGATAAATATGATAAATAACCTAGGCTAAGCGCGCTGCCCTGGGGACGGAGAACCTTCATTTGAACACGACGGACCGAGATTTGGCTTTGATTTTTTTTTTTTTATATTATTTATTTAATTTTGAGAGGGTGGTTGTATTTTATTACTTGCTGTATGGGTTGAAAAATCAGCATTTTTAATGGAAAAATTGATAGAGTTTGGAAATAATGGCAAACCATACAAAAAAAAATACATAACGTTACACAATCGTTTTAATGTTAAGACTTAAAGTAAGGTTCATTTGACTTAATTAAGCGTAGATATACTACTTGAAAATATGTGAGCCATTGTAAATTTTACGCTCAAGTAGACTTATTTAAGCTGATTACTTCGCCAATTAATTGGGATTTGCAATATAATATTACCGGCATTATGGGCATTGAGCGCTCTTTTAGTAATCATTAAATAGCAAATAATTTAAGCACAGTGTTAGGTACAAATAGTATTTATAGGACGATTTATATGGGACTGTTGGTATTTAGGAAGAGATCAAAACCTTGTGATGATTGGCGAGCTTCACTATTGACGCATTGCAACAGTACTCGGCAACACGCGTGAGAATCCTCGAGAATAAGATAATGAGAACGAGAATCCACGAGAATAAAGCATAATGGAGAACCGAGAATCCACGAGAATAAGATAATGAGAACGATAATTCACGAGAATAAAGTAATGAGAACGAGAATCCACGAGAAAAGATTAAGGAGAACGAGAATCCACGAGAATAAGATAATGAGAACGAGAAATCCAAGGAATAAGAATAATAGGGTGTGTTGTTTGCTGATGAATATGCCCACCATACTTCCGAAGTAATAAACGCAAAAACATAGTGTTGAAAAAATCAACACAAATCACAAAGGGTTGTCGTCAAAACGGGAATTTACGTCAGAGTTATTTGCAAATGAAACCTGCGTCATCAAAATCTCCAAGAACGCATCAAATTTTAAGCTGCTCGAATACAGTCACATAATACTTAAAAGAGGGAAAAATCCTAATCAACCAATCCGACATGTAATATTGTTCAAGTAGTAAGATATCTGACGTTAGCACACAATGTCAGCATTTTAAAATACTAAGCATCACAATCACTACGCAACAGCAAATGAGGGGGATATTGGAGCTAATTGAGCTGCTTTTCTGTATCTTTAATTTGATCAGATAATGCAATGCTTATTTGATTACGTGTAAAGAGGCCCTTTGAACACTGAGAATGTTCTATGGTGTTCAAAACACGACACATATTCTACATCCTCCTTCTAACCATGAAAACAGGAACTTTTGTTTTTGTAATAAAATTACGATTTGGTACGGAACAGACATAACACTATCAAAACAGAAACAGGCGAGCGAAACGAAAACCCAAAGCAAAGCAAAACAAACCCAATAGGGGTTTAATGTAACACAAATAGCTATTTTATTTTCACGGATTATTATGTTACCAGTTTCTTTTTCAATGTGAGAAGTCGGTATCCAATGTAAACAAAGAGGATAACAATTAATGCACTTACATTTTCCTGTTGAAGTTACCGATCATACCCCCTCTCCGGCGGCCTACATCTCACGCCAACCTTGATCCCTGGGACTCTTCCTGGGACCAATGGTTTGGGTCAAAGGCCATTACAAGAGCTAAACCAGTGATGACCCCTTTCGGTGACTTACTGTTTTAAGGCCAAAGATCAAATAGGTCAAACTTAAAAGGGCCCAAGAAATGCAAATATAATTGATGTGGTTTGGGTTTCAAAGTCTACAAGAGGGACGAGAAATCCATTCACTAGACCATTTAACACCTACGTCACTCTTCTTTTGTTGCCTGTGGAATCCATTCCTGCGAATCGTTATGGCCCATAGTATTAAAACTCTAACAGATACAATTGCCCAGTGTATAACAGTCAGGCGACCTATTTCAAGATACCAGGCCCTAAGATGTGTACAAACATGCTGTTAAACGGTATATATTTGGGTTGGTGGTGACATCATTAGTGAAGTAACAAGTACAGGTAATAAAAAAGGAAAATTCCACGTGACTGGTGTGAATCTATTCATGGCACTGACTGAAATCAATAGTTTCACTAATGATGTCACTGGTAGTGTATTCTTTTGTGGCCTGTTTTTGGAATGGAATCCCCGTAAAGCGTGAGTAGGTTTATCATCTATTTCCTGGACTTAAAAAAATGGTCTATGATACAATAGCTAACGACCTTTTTTACTTTCTTTCAACAAGTGAAAACAAGTAAATCTTGCAGCAGGAGGGCAATGAAGCCAGATTTTTTTATTTTAACGACACTATCAGTGTTTGAAAAAACTATTTGAAAATTTGCAGGAAAGCTTCAAACGTGAAGGATAAGTCTGGAGAATACTAAACGTTACCTTTTACAGCTGTATAATTAACAGAAAAAGAAGAAAACGGCAGTGTTCCAAGATTCTACATTCAATACGTGCACAACCTATTGTAGTAAGTGTCCGTTCGCGACAGTAATGGACTAAAAAACTTGATTCTGTGCCTTTTAAGGTTGCTTCTGGTTTATCATTTGCAGGGTATGTTGTTAGGATACCTGTACTTTGACGTACATGAAAAAATCTAAATTTTGATGATTTTTTTCGTATTTGCTGAATTTAGCAAATCACTGATAGTGTCTTAAATAATGCATTCTCTAAAAACCGAGAGATTGTCGCACTCACTGCACAAGACTGCTGATCATGTCTATCATGAAATGTTAACTACTAGTTCTCCAGCATAGGTAGTGATTCGCCATTGCCACTGAATACAATAGGAGATCATTCTACATTTCACAACGAATGGCCCGATGACCGGCATTGCTATCAAGGATGTAGAAGATTTTCTGGGGTCCTAAATTTATACTTGATAGCATAACGAACTCTCGGCAAGAAAAGAACAAGAGTGAAGTGCCTGCAATAAGTATATCATATCTGCAGAGCAACTAAATCGGCTTCTTCAGGGCATGTGTGGAAAGCATAATCTTACTGTATAGTGCAGAACATGCACGACGAAGAAGCGCCAAGAGCGGTTAAATGGCACTTATACCAGGCTACTCATTTCGAGTACCCAAACATCTCCTGCAAACGAAACATCCTACCAAAAATCAGATCTAAACTATGGTAAATACCTCGTATCTCTACAATTGTAGCACAGAGGAGGACACAGTTCGAATTGCTTTCAGGCCAAAGATCGGATTATTTCAGACCTTTCTGTGCGACTCCATGTTCACGTAGAGATAGGAGGGCCATAATTACTACCGTGATATGCTATGCAAAGACACAGACTTTAATAGCCTACTTGAATTGAAGCAGTAACAGCAACGCGGGATAAAGACGGTTGGCAAAGAAGAGTGTCTCGGATCTCGACAGCAGTCGAAGGATTGTGATGGTGAAATGATGAAATGGTATTGCCCATTTTGTAAGTGGTTCTGCCACCAATCAGTGCAAAAACAAAACTACTGATGCTATATTCCCACGCTCAAAAAAACTCTGAAACTAAGATTTAATAAAAACAATTATTTTCTCCAGTGAATTTGAAATATACTTGTAACAATGTGACTCTCAAATCGTACCTGGGAATTAGTTGCAATAACCAAACAACAATATAACGTGAAGTGAAATATTTGCAAATATGAGCAAAAAATGGGGATTCGGAATGGAATTTAGTCAATGTGTTAACGAATTTTGTCGAAGGCTAGAAGATTAAAGACACTATCAGTGCTTGGCAAAAAAACTTCGAATATTGGACCCATTTACAGGAAAGGCTTAAAAGTGAAGGGATATGTATAAGGCCTTTTTTCTCATAGGTATTGCGCAGCACGCACACTGAAAAATTAACAGAAAAGAAAGAAACGGACAGTGCTCAACGATATGAAACTCCATTCAATTACGTGTTTTTTTTTTTTTTTTTTTTTTAAAACTTTTAAAACCTCTGCTTTTGTCCTTATTATGTTACTTTCAGTCTTAACACTTGCA
>JAMKCH010045859.1:0-11991 GCA_023653785.1 Ophioderma brevispina | reverse complement strand
GGATATGAATCCAAATCTAATCTGAGGGAGTTATGGATTTACCCCGAAGAGAGGATTCCTGTCATACTGTATCCACAAAACCCAGATATCCAGTAAAAGCCGATGGCAGAATACATAATTCGGGAATATCCTGATTCGGCTAATGGCTCTATATGGGGACAAGATTTCATCCGGTAATTGGTGTATTTTTCCTCTCCCCTTGATATGCCCAAGGATTAATCAGGAACTGGTAGTGTGCAGGTGCGTGGTCTCGTTTTTTCCTATAATGCCAAAATATGCGGCATTAAACCCCGATACAGGTTTGTTTTCAAATCGCATTTTAAACCACATTGGTTTTTGTTAAGGAACGTTTTTTTCAATTTATTTAATCGTGGGGCCGACTAAAAAATGTCGCGGGAAATAGTTTCATACGATCCCCCTTAAAATTTTTTACGAGGACATTTTTTTTTTTTATTTATGACATACACTCACGACCCCTCTAACCCTAAACCAAAATTTTAAAACAAAAATGCGTTACATGTTACAACATGAAAACCCTGTGTTCGCATAGCCTTATTGACTTCAAGGTTCAACGAGATATTTTTGAGGCAACCCAATATTGCGTCATAATAGTAATTTCATATAGATTAGATACTCATAGATATCTTTATACCTTGTATTTCCGCTACAGAAATGACTTACAAGCGAGAAAAAATAGAATTTGATTTGATTATATATTCAATTTAAAAAACATATGCTGATTTTTCTATGTTTGCACCTATACGAAAGTAGAAAATTTCAACAATTTTTTGTACCAAGAAACATTTCTCAGCTAATCCTTTTAGATTGGGATATTTTTGAATGGAAAAGCCTTCCTCAGGGCAAAATCAGTACTGTCTTTTTTTCAGGAACTCCTATGTGAAATCTCTCGTTGCACCTTAAATTGGGCTTATAGAAAAGCATGCTTGATTTTTTCTGTCGTGCACGACAGAAAAATCAAAGCATACTAAAATTATCATCTTATTACATAAAGACGGTGGTATTCAGCTTAAATATTCACTTCATGTGTGATTGAATATGTTGACAGGAATTTAAAATAATGCAAAACTCAGGTTTCGAAAAAAAGGGGGCGCTGCTTCCTAGACATGTCCTCTTTTAAAATAAAAAAAAATGAAATTTACGTCGCATATTCCTATGAAAACAATTGAAATTCCATGCATATACTTTACACAAATGACGCAGTAAAAAATTATGATTATGATTTAAGCGTTAATCAAATAAACATGGAAACCCAAATTCAATAAACCATAAAATAAGAAAACGCACAAAAGATACAAAGAAACCCAGCAAGTTTTCGTTTAGATTTTGACAAATTAACAAAACAATACTGAACAAAAATAAAAAAAATAAAAAAAATAAAAAAAATAAAAAAAATAAAATGAATAAAAAAGTAGATCAACCATGCATGAATACTAAATAAAACAAATCAAATCAACTCTTCAAAAAATTTAACACAAAGAATTTAATATAGTGAAAAATTTATTGAAATACTCAAAGTCATACAAAATAATAAAAAATACCATTCCTTGTGAATTCTAACTTAACGGCTAGAAACAATACACACCACACACAAACTAAAAAAGGCACGAACCAACAATTAACTCGTATGGGTATAACATTTTGTAGTTTCATGTGATTTTATCAAACGCAAATCTATATCATAAATTTGCCAATGGGTAATAAATACCGGCTGTTGGATTGTTTTCACTGCATAGTTAATTGGCGCGTATGGAGCGAATGTATCCATAATACGCCATTCGTAAACCTCGGCGAAAGCAGTCGCTTTTCTGAGTTACGAATGGCGGTTTTGGTTACTTTTCGCTCCATTCCGTGCAAAATAATGGAGCGAAAAAAAAATAGGGGGACTCACATATGATGTGTTAACACATGAGAAATACCACATTAGTGGACCAAGCTGAACAACTCCGCTTGCTGCCAAATTTTTCCATCAAAGTTTAAAAAACCATGTTGCACTTGGCTGGATTCGAGCTGGGCAACCTCCATTTTTTTTCAAAAAAAACAAAACAGTGAGGATGCAAGCCAAGGTTTGTTGAAGAGTGATAGAGTAAATCTAGATAATGTATTAAGTCCAAGAGATGTCCATCACTTGACTTCCTATTGTACAGCATCAGAGTTGCAGGTTTTATTTAAATATATAAAATTTTACAATGATTTGAAATTTTACCTGCATAATTCTGCAGCTAAGTCAAGGATGAATTTGCTGAATCCGCCAAAGCTTGCACAGGTAGTTTTTTCAATTTTCATTCCAGACTTGCATGCACTCGCAAACTCCAGATCCCAGGGAAAGATTAATAAAAAAATTATCAAAAAATCCTGTGAAAACACATGAAACGTATAATGTTAAAAGACATACACACCTGTAGTAAATGTGTGTAATCGGGAAATACATGAAACCATGAGTATAATAGAGGCCTATTCAATTAAAAATTTCTGAATTCATTTATTTTGATGACCCCAATCAGTCATTCAGTCGGTACTGACGGGTCATCACATGCAGCTGTTGAATGCAACACTTATGGCTTGTTTTGTTTGCTTTTGCGTGCGTTGGCAAGCGCTCGTGCATGTGGACATGAGTGATGAGGATGATCTTGTTATGTCATTGTATACCAAAGTTTTGTGATGTCATTGATGTTGATTTGAAAAAGTCTACGTTTGTGGTCTGCAGGTATCACACACAACAAATGCCAATCAAAGAAGTGCATGCAGTGTTTGGCACCATACTTCTTTGGGAGAAGGTGAAAATTGGGTGGGGGATGAAAGAGTGGGGAAACCTTTAAAAATCGATGGTAACCAGTTTTGTGCCCCAAATTGCGGACTTTTGGAAAAAAGAACTTTTATTTTCTTCTGACTTTCTTTCCTGTGTATGCCTGGATACCTCTAAGTGGATTTATATTTGGATACCGCCTAATGGTCTCTCTTCAATCCTCAGGACTGACCCAGCAGAAAGTCCCCAAATGGACACTTGATCACAAAACCTGGGACTGTGTCAGCTCTGTTTTTCACTTGCAAATCGAGGCGCAAAACTAGAACTTAACATCAACCTAGATGGAGATAAACTGGTCACACACCCAACACCGAAGTACCATGGGCATCAAATGGACCCGTCTGCAGCCTACTTTCAATCAACACATCAACAAGGCAGTCCAACTGCCAAGTCTCGTGTCAATCTCTTCAGAAGCTCGCAGGAACTGGATGGGGTGCAACTTTCGATATATCACTGTTGCTTTTGGCATACTTCAACTGCTGAGTGTATGCCTGCAACCAGTATTGGAGTCGCAAGTGTATACACTCACACAGATTGATGTCGTTCTGAAATTGGTGCAATGAGACTTGTTAGTGGTTGCACGCCTTTGGCAACGCCTGTAGAAAGAATATCTTCCAATCCTGTCTAGCATAGCTCCTGCAGAACCTTAGGAGTAACTTTCAGACAATCAAGCTCAGCAAGAAGTGTGATGAACCACCCTGGCATCCTATCCCCACCACAACCCTTTGAGGATCAGAGAATTCCACAAAATCACTTTGCTAACCAATCTATGACACTACAGTACAGTATCCCTGTTGATCATCCTGGATCACTGACAGATGGACTGAGCAATGGTCATCCTCTACCTTTAACCTAAAGCAGTTTGTCCACAATCCATCTAGCAAGCCCAAAGGCTTGTGACTCTTGATATGAAGTAATAGGTCACCTCCACAGACTCAGAACGGCACTCGGCCGTACAAAGCATTCTTTAAAGGAAATCATGATTCTGAATATTTGGGAAAATTTGGTATGGATGGAAGCTTAAGTAACATATATTCATATGAATCAAAATAAGTTTAAAATTGTCCCATTTGGTTGAGAGTATTTTGGCCTTTTTTTTCACCCATAGCTACTCGAAAACGATTCCGACAAAATCCCATCGCAGGCAAATGGTGGCGTCAATGTGATGACCATCCATAATTTCGTCGTTGTGACCATCATATCGCATGTTGCCACTTAATAATAATTAAAACACATGAACTGAATCCAAATATGATCATCTTTAACTGATTTTTCCAATTTTATTATTACTTCATTAATCCTCAATTACAGTGTCAGCAATAAACAATTTCGAGTCAACACGATGTTTTTGGGTCATCACAACAACTTTTTTTATGAACGTCCGAGGAGAGTCAAAATTGGGCGCTTTTGTCAATGAAGCCGTGGCGAAAAATACGTGTTTTCTTCGTATAGTCAAAAAAGCAAAATTTAAATGCTCTATTTTGTTAATTTACATTGTATTATTTTTTCCGGGAATTCGGATTATTCACATTATATTTTATATGTAAGTCAAACGAGCTTTGAACAAAAATTTGACATATTTTCCTTTAATACCAAGATCGGCTATGGAAACTTGCACCAAACGGCGATTATTGTGAGCCACAAACCATTAGACACATCATAGATGACTGAGGTCTACAAGTCCCAGAGGAATCCCAGGCCTGATAAACCTTGACGATGAAACTATCAGCTGTGATCCACTGTGATCAGCTGAACATGGCCCAAAGTATGGTCGTGTCTTAAAGGTGCATTTCATGAATCCAGCACCTTGTTTATTCATTGCTTCACTAGATATCCTGTGTTATGAGCACATGCTAGTTGCCACGGTCTGTCCGTTTACGGGACAGAAAATACAAATTGCACATTTCTACGATACGGAACCGGAATTGCATTGTAAGATAGGTAAACATGGCAGTACTACATGTTAACAGTTCAAAATGAGACAGGATAACTAGAATTTCGGGGTTCTCGGCTTTCGCGCGCGCTATATTCAAAGAATATAAACGTGGGGGGCCGCCCCATGATCCTGGGACATGGCACATGATCTTTAACCTCATCAACATCTGAGGGATCGCATGGTGCCACTATGACAAAGTTGGTTCCAATTGAATTCACGTTTTCAATTTAGATCAATTTTACATTTTAAGCCCATTTTTCAACTGACCTCACATGACCTTGACCTTAACATGACCTTTGACTTATCAACAGCCTGAGGGATCCAATGTGCACCTAGACAGAAGTTTGGTTCCAATTGAACTTCAAGTTTTCAATGAGATCATTTCATTATAGCCCATTTTCAACTTGACCCACAGCCTTGATTTCAACATGACCTTTCCCTCATCAACAGATGAGGGGAGCCAATTGTGCAACCTATGACAGAAAGTTGGTTCCAATTGAATTAAAGTTTTCAATCAATGGAGGTCAATAAAAAAAAAATTAACAATTTGTACACACACATACACACATCCACACATACACCACATACCAACACGCACAACGGAGTGCTAAGTGGTCTGCCAGCTATAGCTGTCGTCCCACAAAATCTCATTGTCTTGGTTAAGTGGGGGGCGGAGGCAAGGGCTATGGATCTGAAATGCCCTTAATTAATTGGGAATTAATTACTCTTAAATTCATTCATAATTGTGTTGTATTTTGGGTTTGTTAAAACACAGGAAATGCAAATAGCCACACCATATGGATAAAACAATAATAGGCCATGGCAACTTTGTGATCTTACAATGATGGCTGTCTTCTTTATCCAGATAGTGAAGATATTTGATACAGTGAATTGAAAGTGGTTATCAGCATTAGGCATTTGGTGTGACATGCTCTCAAGCATATAAGGAGCAAAGAGTAAGTTATTTTATTCTGATATATGTTTAGTTAATGGAAAATGTGGTTTTGAGCAGTTTTCCAAAGAAATCTTCAGTGATAGCAGAATATATGCAGATTTATGGACAATACTATTTTGTTGCTAAGTTAATACAAATGACATTATTCTTCATGAACGATCACAAACATGTGAGGACGGTTTCAAATAGATATGAAATGCATTCACTAACAAATCTGAGGGCTCTTTAGGATTCACACCGGTAAATAACATGATAAACAGAGGTAAGTCCAGCCCCCGCTGCAAATGATGGTGTTTTTTTTGTGGACCGGTTTCTAATTGTACCCTAACAAGTGCGGTCACCGCCCGTGGGGATTCGTTGCACGTACTGTTTTGTGGCATTTCTATTGGGACCATGCACTAAGCCCGGGGCACTAAGGCTCAGACTAGCTCAGACTGCATGCGTATTTTGTACCGAAATCAGAAAATATGGATTAAAATGCTTGAAATGTGCACAGAAACTTTCTGTGCAATGATATTCTGAACTGAACCGTACGTTAAATTGTAATGTTCTAAACGTAGCGTTTTCCATTAAAAATTCTAAAACCGCCACCCGTGTACCCGGTCACAATTTGACACCTCATTTTGTCATGACCCGGAAGTCATGTCTACAAAATAGGCGTGGCTAAGGTCAATAATACTAATATGTGCCCTGATTGGTTAATTACATAATTATATTAATTTATGTTCCATAACATTTTATCCAGTAAATAAAGTCTGAAGGCTTTTATCCAACAATTGTAGGTACAGTATTTTAATATTTTGTATCATGAAAGCGACATGTTTTTACGAAGCTTACTCCTTTCTTACTTCTATCCAGTTACGTGCGTAACTTGGCACGAACAGTTTGTAGTGATGCTATATGTTTTTATTGACTTTTGGGGTTTTGCAGGCAGATTTGCAAAAGGTTAGCATTTATTCTTGAAACGAATGAAAAGAAGTTCGAACAAATCTAGAAAAAAAGTGTTAAATGACCTTATTTGGTCAAGAGTATTCCATATATAGATACACAAAAATGTGGCGATCCTGTCTTTTGGGTCCACGATCAATTAAACTTGATGTTCAAGTAATTACCCTATATATGGCCATGGACCTATACGACAGGATCGCCAAAAATGTTTACCTGTCTGGACCGAACCCGTTCATTGGGATTCGTTTGCAACAAATTCAAAAACTGAGAGAAATGGTGAGATCTGGGTTGAAAATCATGGTTGCTATCAATATTAAGTATAAAATCTGTAGGAATATCAAAAAAAGGTTGGCACTGATACCTTTATTTTGATCTGACAAACCAATTTTAACCATATTCTTACAGGGAACACCTGACTGAAAAGTGCCGACCTCCAGGGTACACGGTGCATGCTAGTCTTCACGGTCCAGTAGCTCCAAATATTTGGGGATAACTACCCTAATTTCATGACTGATCAGGTAGGAGATATGATGATCTTCAAGCAGAAAGTTAGCTTTAAGGTCTGAGATGTTCCATTGAGGAGAAAATTACATTTTCATCTCACCTATTTTGTACAGAAACAAATAGGGTTTGTATTTACCGGTGTGAAACCTTATACACATAAATACTTACGTGACGATATACTCTCTAATATTGTATTATTTTAAATAGGCAACAACCAATGATATTCTGTGTCTACATACTAAACCTTGCTCACTGAATAAGAATTATCTTTTCCTTGAGCTAGGGAGTGCATAACACGTTGTTGAAAAATATATGTGCTTGGGCCAGTTTGAACCAACCTCGGTATTACTAGTTTACATGCTAACTGAGCAAGCTAACAAACACTGGTTGCAGAAGAGCAGTAGATTCGTATTAAGTGGTAAAGAAATCCCATCACTTTCCTAGTGGAAAATAATCGAACAGCAAAGCTAAGGCAAGTGCTCTAATTAGCTCAGGGGCAAGGTAAACAAAATGATTGGTTGAAAATTTACCCAGTGCTGCCATTGCAAGAAATTTACTTTTAGATCGATGAAGTGTTAAATCAGTTTGATAACACCATGTCATCAAAGTTTCAGAATGTGAGAATTCAGACATGGACAAAGTATGTCAAGAGTCCATTTTGTTGATTTTAGAAAGGCTTTCTGCGATTGGTATGAAGGAGTCGTATCTTTGATAAAATTAAATTAAAACTATAGCAAGAGCATTGTAAATTTTACTGATAGCACTGTCAAAGTGATCATGCAAAATTATATAAGTTGCATTTGGTTTAATTTTGTCTGCAAAGATGGTGGTATGTTTGATTTTACTGAACAAAGTAACCATGAATACAGGTAATGTATACAAGGAAGCTTTTTCAGATGCCAGTCGCTCGACCCAATGTAGCACTTTTCTTACTCAAGATGTGCCGGATGTGCTTTACAGATAGGAGACATATTGAAAGGTAACGGGTTATCTTGGATGACCATTACATGGTCATGTAAAAGATAACATGACATCATGATAGATGACTTTGTGGTTACTGTAGTAGCAGGGTACTGTGTCAATTAAGTCTTTGAAGAAATAAGGGGCACTTTCTTTTTCTCACTAAGTATAAATTTGCTACTTTCTGTGCAAAGCTGTTAAAATTGGATCTACAACTCTTCCTGGAAATGCGCATCTGCATGTTTTCTTTGGTTTTTGATTTCTTTCCTTTAATTGGTTTGATTATGAATATGCAACTGCCTAAGACTAAGAAAACTCACCTCTAATGACTCTAAACCAAAGACATATTTTTAAAGGTGTGTTCTTCCATAATTTAGGTTAGTGCACTAGGATGGCAACAGATACATGTATACAGGTGTCACTGTGATTTAATTTAGGTTTGGATTTAATGTCATCCATATTTGCAAGAAATTGGCGATTCATGATCTAGAAAATTGATGATTCTAGAAAATTATTGTCTGCTGCTTCCTAAAATGACCTTCAGTAAATACAGACTATTACACAAAGTTACCCAAAATTTAAAATATATTGCAATTTTGAACCCAATATAAACATTTCCAATAATCATAAAGACTAATATTTTCTTGAAATTTGCCTTTTTTTTTTCAACAACGATGACAACAACAATAACAAAAGAAGGCAAGCTCAGACCATGATTTATTACCCAATATCTCTTTGTGTCCAACATCCAAGTTGAGATTCTGTCTTTTCAGTGAATCGAAGTGGTTCCAGTATCAAAGAATGTTGTGTTTATTTAAAGGGCAGCATTCAGGGGCGTACCAAGGCACTCGAGCTAGGGGGAGCAAAATTCGCCAATCTGCTCCAAAAAGTTCTAGACAGAATCAAATGTGCGTGAAGCACACAAAACTTAAGCCAATTTACATTAATTTAGGGCCAAATGTAGGTCAATTTTGATCACAATCCTTCGAAAAATTGGGATGAAAATGCAAATGTTAGCCCAGGGGGGACAATCGGTGGGTATGTCACTGGCAGCATTAGGTAATGAGATGTTTTTGTGGTATGCTTCCACATGAAGAAGTAATCATCATATGGAAAATTGGACCATGATTGGGTCACCCACCTTTAACAATACAAGAACATTGTATATTGTAATAATTGGCAAAAAATATTAAATATGCTACTTTTTTAAACAAAAATTTCTAAATTATATGATCAATTGAATTCTAAAACCTCATAATCAATTTGCTTTTTTTAAGTACACAAAAAATGCAATAGAGTACGGCATAGAAGTGATACACGTCCGGGTTGATTAACTATATGTATATTGTCTGAAAAATACTTAAATTTTAAGTAACAATCACCCTCCTTTAAAGCATAAAAATCAAGAAAGATCAATTGCTCATTGACCCATCTCATTTTGATCAAAAACACATTACCCCGTCATATCAATAACACTGCCAATAAACCAATCATTTTCGACAGATGTTTAGTTCAGACATGACTTGCAATTTATAGAATAACTCGGCAATCTCTCTGTGTTTCATAATGCTTTATCTTATGTGATGATATTGGGATTTCAGCCGACAGCTGCTCCGATTATGGATTAATTCATCAGTGCCATACCAGGGCAATTCTTCACAATTTGCTCTCGCCTACCCTACGTTCAGTAGCCAAGCTTGCTGCTACATGCCAACTTGTCAAGATTTCAGATTAATCAATTAATTATTCAGCGCTGAAGCAAGAACATTTTTCTCGCATATCCGCTGTGTATTTATGTCACAAAATTGTGTGCCAAAATTGCATGAATTATCTACAACATAGATAGGATCTGTACAGGTTCAGAATTGGCTCCTTGAAATTTTCCTCCCAAAAACTGAAATTCTGTACAGCTTAAAGAATCCAAATTAATCTAAACAAACCTAAATCGAAATATTTGTGAACAATCGCCATCTTGTCAAGGCTCTTCTCAGCTTTAGCGTTTGCCATCACACAATAAATGATGCATTTCCACTCATGTGTATATTAAATTCATTGATGTCCTGGATAAATTGATCAGTGAATGAGGTCAGGCTTTAAACATGCATGCAATAATTTTACACTAAATTGCCTCTGAAATCAATCTAGCATAACCATGTCTAAACTGTGCAACTTACCAATCTAAAATAACATTTAAGATACGGATATACAGCACAGCGATGTGAGCTTGACCCTTTTAAAAAAGCACTTCACCTTCAAAGGCATGAACTTAGCACACATATTTCAGTGTAACTTTATTAACATGAAAATTCAAGTACCACTAAGTGATTATAAAAAGCAAGGGGTTATTTGTTCATAATTCACCTGCTCTAATTCAGGTGTTTTGCCCTTACAATTTAATAGAAAGTGCGTCCTTCCTAGTTAGGCTTTTACCTATGGAGTTGAATACACAATTTGCACTGTGAGATTTTGGGACCTTGGAGATGCTTTCATTTTCAACAAACACACTACAGAATATTTTGTCAGTCCTCCTGTGTAATTATGCACGACCTAGTATTAGTGTCAAGCTTCCATGAGGGATTTTATGTCTGATTGAATAGTTTATAGTCCCTCACTGAAGTCTTACACTAGAACTAGTTTGTGCAATATTACAGCAGGAAATAATCAACATTTTGGATGATTATAAATTCACTCAGGCTATGATGACAGGAGCAAATAATTATATGCTTCTTATGGTACTGGAGCTTAAAAGGTGTATTTCGTGCTTTCAGCACCTTCCGTGTATCATTGAATCAACTAGATATCCTTGAGACAAGCGTATTCACAAATTGAGTGATGCACGATCTTGCGGTTTGTGTTTATGAGCAATTGCTTGTTTCCCCGGTCCCATAGGCTATTGTGCTGTAATTTCTGCCGTTTACGGACAGAAAAGAAAATACAAAATGGCGAATTTCTTCAGATACGACCGAATGCGCACGTAAGATTGGGCACACAGATTACTCAGGCTAAACGGTTCAGATGATTTAAAATCTCAACATTTTGTAGGTAAGTCGGGGGGACGAGGTGTGGATCACGAAAGGGCCCCTTGATCTTTGTTCCAGGTAGTCATAATAATTTTCTTTTTTTTTAATTCCATTGCACTCTGCAATTATCCCCAATTTTGAACTTGACAGGTGCACACTCAATATTTTTTGGCAAAAATGTTACTAACATGAACTTGTAAAAACCATTTGACGAATTAAATTTTTGAAATTAATTTTTTAGGTTTTTTCTTTTTTTAATTAATATTAAATATTGGAAACTTATGTTGTAATCAGGCAGTGCCCCTTTAAGGTAGACATCTTTTCTTCTGGGGATTATAGCAGCAGCTAAATGTGTGAAGTTGGTGGAGCAGCTCACTGTTGATTGGTGGGGGTTGAGAAGTCTATATAACCAGTATATATCCAATCATTGAGATTGTGCTCAACTAGTTTTGATTCATAGATGAAGAAACACCCACTGCACCTTAACCCAAGTCTGTTTAAATCGGACTCTTGTCGAATGGCAGGAAAACGTCAAAAAGCCAACGACATGATCGCTATCGCCAAAAATCTCCCTCTGCTTTAAAAAGGCCAGGGGGTAAAAAATACAGTGTTCATCGAACGCTTGTCTGCCATCGGAGTTTTGAATGGGGGCCAAAGGTCAACATGTCAGGTCACCAGGTAACATGCAGATCAACAAAAATGCAGGGCACGACCAAGATCCATTGTATAAGTATCATTACAATGTGCAAACATGGTGACACACAGGCAAATTATATTGCGGACACTTTTAACATTTGGAATCAATATTTTTACCACAGGGAACAGGACAGACAGACAGACCACA
>JAMKCH010045858.1:0-117266 GCA_023653785.1 Ophioderma brevispina | reverse complement strand
CTTAAGATCACTCACGATGGAGGAACCCCTTCCTAGAATGTTTCCACAAATCTCTATCTTTAGCCATTCTTGTCCAAATTGGACCAAGTTGTTTTGTTATTTCGTCTCTCCATCTGGTTTTTGGACGTCCTGGCTTTCTGGTCCATTCTCTGGGGGGTCCACTCTGTCACTGATGGTCCACCTGTTATCCTGCAGTCTAGCAACGTGGCCTGCCCATCTATGTTTGGCACTCCTAATGCAGTCGATAATATCAGTAACTCCTGTCTGTGATCGGATCCAGCAGTTTCTCTTTTTATCTTGAAGAATGATGCCAAGCATGATTCGCTCCATCTTCCTCTGTGCAACTGCAAGCATCTCCATCGTGGTGTTATTCAAAGCCCACGTTTCACTGCCGTATGTCATAACAGGAAGAATGTATTCATTGAACACCTTTCTCTTTAACTCCATACTTGTCTTCTTATTTTTCATGATTTTTTCCACTTTTGCAATGCTGCCCAGCCTAGTCCAATTCTCCTTCTGATCTCAGGCAGTAAATCACCATCACCCGTCACTGTCTTCCCAAGGTAGATGTAGCTGTTGACCTCTTCAATGACTTTCCCGTCTACAGATTTCCTGGTGTGGTCATTAAACATCACTTTGGTTTTCCCAACATGCATGCTGAGTCCGACAGGATTGCTGGTGCTGTGAATGTCATTTAGCATGCTTTCCAATTCCTCTGGTGACTTGGCAATCAGGATAATATCGTCGGCAAAGATCAGGTGAGAGAGATTTTCACCATCAATGTTGAGTCCTCTTCCTTCATTAAAGTGACAGGAGGAGATTTTTTTAGGATACGAATTTCTCTCAAATTTCACTAAATCGGTTGTAGACCACCTACCGTTTCGAAGGTTTATTGGACAAACAGGTGTAAAAGAAAACCACAAACCTTGTTTTGAACTTGCCTGCTATCGTAATTGTTCCCCATAGAAAACCATGCTGTGACTTTCTGTCGTGCACGACAGAAACTACTAAATCATCATCTTAATACATCAAGACGGCGTATTCGGCTTATTCACTTCAGGTGTGATCTAATACATTGGTCTTCCAAATATGTAAAAAACCGGGGTTCGAGAAAAATTGGGGGCGCTTCTTCCTGGAAATCTCCTCATGTCTCTTTAAAATAAATCGTTAAAATAAAAAAGAAATAAACTAAATAACAAAAAAGAATACAAATACAAATGATTAAAATAAAAAAAAATGGATCAAAATCAATCAAAACAAATCAGTACAATTGTTTGGGTGTAGGAGAGATTTTTTTTCGCACATGGCCATCAGAAAAGTCGTATATATATAGGCCTTAAGTGTGGGTTAGAATTCCCCTTTGGGCTGATTTTTTTATTATTTGTTAATTCGAGAAAGATTTTAATCCATTAGACACATGTTCCTGGACATCATGTTGTCATTGCACAAGCTGTCGTCTCATTTAATTTTCCACCCACCTCGCGTGTTTTTCTTTTGGATTTACTTTTCGGCCATAATTTGTATTCTGGTGGGACGGTTCTAGAGGTGCCTTTGCACCTGTTCGTTCCTGCCTTTCACTGGTCTTTTTATCCTTGTTTTTGGTTAATTATTCTAATTAATGTGCAATATCATATATGTTATAGTTTTCTATTTTTATATTGTATATTGACTGTACCAGTGATGAAGCGTAATAAATAAAAATAAATAAAAAAAATAAGTACAAAATCAGTACAAAACAAAAATAAAAAATGAAATAAAATGAAAAATCATAAATAAACAGATGAGAAAATAATAAATTTAAAATCTAAAAAGAAATAAAATCCGAATACACTAGAATATCATTAAAATCCATATCCATATCCGGGGCTTAAGATCACTCACGATGGAGGAACCCCTTCCTAGAATGTTTCCACAAATCTCTATCTTAGCCATTCTTGTCCAAATTGGACCAAGTTGTTTTGTTATTTCGTCTCTCCATCTGGTTTTTGGACGTCCTGGCTTTCTGGTCCATTCTCTGGGGGGTCCACTCTGTCACTGATGGTCCACCTGTTATCCTGCAGTCTAGCAACGTGGCCTGCCCATCTATGTTTGGCACTCCTAATGCAGTCGATAATATCAGTAACTCCTGTCTGTGATCGGATCCAGCAGTTTCTCTTTTTATCTTGAAGAATGATGCCAAGCATGATTCGCTCCATCTTCCTCTGTGCAACTGCAAGCATCTCCATCGTGGTGTTATTCAAAGCCCACGTTTCACTGCCGTATGTCATAACAGGAAGAATGTATTCATTGAACACCTTTCTCTTTAACTCCATACTTGTCTTCTTATTTTTCATGATTTTTTCCACTTTTGCAATGCTGCCCAGCCTAGTCCAATTCTCCTTCTGATCTCAGGCAGTAAATCACCATCACCCGTCACTGACTTCCCAAGGTAGATGTAGCTGTTGACCTCTTCAATGACTTTCCCGTCTACAGATTTCCTGGTGTGGTCATTAAACATCACTTTGGTTTTCCCAACATGCATGCTGAGTCCGACAGGATTGCTGGTGCTGTGAATGTCATTTAGCATGCTTTTCAATTTCTCTGGTGACTTGGCAATCAGGATAATATCGTCGGCAAAGATCAGGTGAGAGAGATTTTCACCATCAATGTTGAGTCCTCTTCCTTCATTAAAGTGACAGGAGGAGATTTTTTATATTAACAAATATAATAGAAATAAAATCAACACTAAAATGTTAATAAATCGTTAAAAACTGAATTAAAAATAAATTAAAGATGGTTAAATAAGTAAAATAAAAACTAAATAAGAAATGAAGACATATACAATTACATAATTAAAAACAAAATAAACACTATGAATAAAAATATATATATTATAAATTAAAAATCAAAATAAACAAAGAATATAAATTTAAAAAAAAACAAAGGAATTGTTCGCGAATGAAATGGCCCCATTGTAAACCCAAGGCGTTGTCAAGAAAACTTACAGCTTCAATTCGTCTTACGGGCGTTCTATCTCAACCATTTTTTAAGGCTTTCTTACAAGCAAGGGGTTAAATGAAAGAGCAGGACCAAGGCAACAAAACGTATATTTGAATTTTCAAAATCATATGACTTTGACACAATAGTGATCGAAAAAACATGCCGAGATACTTTTTGTGCCAACTGTTTATATATCTTTCTTCAGACCAAACTAGGGACCACCACCAACAGCTACAACAACACAATTCTCTTATTAGCACAGATCCTTTCCAAGTGTCATCTGCATCTGGAACACCCTACGAGCCTCACTGGTTTCAGCTCAGTCATTGGAGATTTTCCGGAGTCGCCTGAAGCCACTCACACTCCGCTAGCGAGCCACACGGACCTTCTTTTTACTTGCACCAGTCTTTTGTTCCTGCACACTTTGTTGATATTTGTTCCTGTGGCCAAGCACATTTCCACCAAGTACGACATTACTCTGCTACTGAGTGGTGTACTGATTGGAAGATAGATAAGTCCAAACTTATTCAAGTCAACAACCAACCTAAAAACTTGCAAGCCGCCTGGACATGCAGCCACTTTCTTTGACATCAATTCCAACAATCTAAATAACTTACAGGAAAATGTCTGCTTCAACTCAACATACAAATTCCAGCCAACCTCAGTTATCAACACATGGCTCACAGCGACCGATAAGATTCTGAACAGAAGCATCACAACCACCGCCACAGAAGCATCACAACCACCGCCAACATGAACCCACTGGCAACCCACAACTTACCAGCCCCCCCCAAAAAAAAAAAAACCCGAACAGTCCACAACAAGCCAGTAAAACCCCAAACCTAGATAGCCAAGAACCGCGAAATTCTAGTTATGGTACTACTATTACGTCGTCTCGTGGACGCCAAGGTCAGAAATATCCTTGAATCACGAACAAATGAGCCTAGTGCACAAGTTATCTGAATTTTATAATATAACACTAATATGATTTTAATCTTCTTAGTCCTGAAGATAATTTAGTCCAGCAGTTCAAGACGACGGGGTTTGTCCCTCGACGACACTAATATTCTGCAGTAATCCAAATGATACCACCTAGAGTCTATCTGTCTCAAATGTCCACTTTTAGGACCACAAACTGGAATCATTTTTTACTCTAAAAACAAGTTCTTTAGGCTTGAAAAACGACAGCAGACTGTGGTATCCAAAACATCAGCACTGTCTCTGGAGAGATAAATAGGGGCGCGATTTGTTTACGTTTTGAAGAAATCGCTGATAGTGGCTTTAAAGCGGCATTTCGTGATCACAGAAATACCCCACTACTTCACTCAAGCATGTGACGTGAATTGCAAAAAAACCAAAGTAACAACAAATACCGCATAGCGCATAACCCATTTTGGATAAAAATTGTCAATTTATATTTAAAGGATAGACTTATATTCCTCTATCAATAAAATATACAATCTGTTGCTTCGATACTTGGTATCAGAAGTCATTCCGGTTTCTGAATGTTCCAATTAAGTTTAAACCTCCAAATTGTTCTTCTTGTCACAACACACCGATAAGGTCCCTGTAAGCCTATATTCCACTCTATTTTTTCATGCAAAAGGAGATCATTAATATAAATCTATGTCTGGTTTGAGTTTGACTAGATTTAATCAAAGGCTGAAAGATTGAAATTGAGATATAGCTTTTTTTATGGGAAAAGTTGATGATGTTCATATCCTAATTTTCAAAATTACCTACTCTTGCCTATTGGATTAAATGGTATTGGAATTACCTTTCCATGAGTCGGGGAAGTGCGGCCGCATTCCAACCAGTGATCTTTGCATCGCCAAAAGGTGTTCTTACCACTCAACTGAGTCTAATAGATGACCGTTAAATCTACAAATCTTAGGTTTATTCGTGCATGTCACCAAGCCGGTGTGGCAGGAGATACAGTCCTCCGGACTCACAGTCCGCCTACAACGGTGAGGAATAGAGCACTCGATTAAATTGACTCTTCACGCAACTTAGTTTCACGCTTTATGCCGTTGTCCTCTATGGAGCCCGGACTATGGCACCAGCCGGACCATATCTCCTTTTTTTACACCGGTCAAACATGAGTTTAGACACATGCGTCTTCGCCGCGAAGAGATCGAACACTCACGAAGCTAACTGTTTTCTAATCAAATCATTTGCATCGCGGCGAAGGAGAAAGTTATATTCCATAAGAAAACACACGCCCATATTATATAGAAAAAAAAGTTATTTTTTTGCGAAACATTACAAATATTAGTTTTGCTGCTTGAATCGATTTCAACTGCGTCAGCGTTTAGTGATTTTAAAAACAAGTACTCGCAATTAATTACACATTGGCACATTCTGAAACAGCTGTAAAACATACGTGAACTTGGTCATGTATACACTATAATACGAGAATGATACTGAGGGATATTTAACATTAGAAATGTCGCTTTCAGATTTTGATTTCAATTTAAATTTACATTGTTTAGCGGGGTTATTTTATATGATATGTAAACTTTACAATTCTGATTCTCTTAAACACGTATATGTATACAAACCTGTATAGAGACTGCAACTGTGGTCAAAATTAACTGATGTTTTGGGCCCACAAAGCGGGGACTTTTAACTGACTTCTTGGCAGCATCAAAAATTCTCCAAATGCGTGCAACTTTCAGCAAGATGGGTGAAAAACTTAGCGTGAAGCACATGGAAATTGTTATCTCTATTAAAATGCACGCAACCGAAGTGGGGTGAATGGTCAAACAGCAAGAACCCACGAAAGCCAGAATTAGTCCTATCAGATTAATGGTGCTCAGCTCTCTACTGGTTGCCTTCACGAGTTGATGATGGCGGTAGTACCAAATTCCGACGATCACTAAAATGCACAAGACTAAGCCGATCAACGAAACGATAGAATGATCAACACTGCAGGATCGCTCGATTTCAAGGCGCTTGGTGCAAGTTTCTTACAAGACTCGTACCGTTCGTCAGGCCCTTCTGTTGGTGGACTTCCACGCATTCCTGATTTATTTACAACATGTGCGTGAGCTGTACATTTTTGGCAACCCAGCAACACTTCTGTTTCAAAGGAACTGAAATATAACCGAATCACATTCCTTGGATACAGATGACGCTGGCGGGCATAAAACCATTGTTCGGTAACCCTTGTATTTCGTTGCTCGTCTAGATTTAATCTCATTTAGATATATAAGGATCCCAAATGCCAATAGCAACCAGCAGGATATTCCCCCTTCCTGCAAACTGCATGTTTCTAATTATATATTTACCAGCAGTTTCGCCATTGTCCATCAAAGGAAAAAAGAGAACCATCGCTTTGTGGGATGTCAACTTCAGAGATGTTCCAAAAGAATTTCGCCATTGAACACTTCGTCACATAGAGTTTCTTCATCGCAAATGATCTTATCAATGAAGCAGCAGCCTAGGCCAAAGAAAAGACACATTGTGGAATCAATGTTTCTAAGTGAGGTGCAGGAATAGGACACCTTTTCCCCGGTTTGTGCAATTGTTTTTTCAGTGCGATTCCTTTTGAGCAAGTCCTTGTACCATGGCTTGTGTGCTGAATGTTGGAAGACCTTCAAATAGTGACAGTTCCTTCATCGCCAAGATTGAACAGGCGACAAAGATTCCACGTTGTGCTAGTTCCCATAGCCATCTCTTGCCATGTTGACTCCGATCCCATCGCTTCCGATTATTGTCAAACGCCTGAAATAAGGGACATTGCTTCACCAACAGCATATGAGGCACGCCGAGCACCAAACACGACGACAGCATCACCTTAGCGTATTCATTCAATTTATTCTGCCATTTTCTCTGCAGTTCACCTGAATTTGGCGAACTAGCAACCGGCTATTGATGGCAAGACATAATTCCATACTCTTCGATAGGGTTTGTATTGTCGCGCTCCATGGATCCATAGTGTCTATGGAATAGAACAAGCTACGTATTCCAGTCAAAATGAACAACAAGTCCACGATGGCACCAACCGGAATTTGTCAGGTGGCACAGTGCGAAGAAAGTAAGGAAAGCGCTCTGCATTACTTAGTTCATCACTGGTAGCAATTTAAGAGATAACTGTACTTGAGGTTATCTCCTCCACCTTTGCCGCAAACAAACTGTTGAATATAGCAGAAGGGCCAATGACACCGATTATTCTGTCCACGATTTTTCCTCTCATATTCAGGACAGGCCGTCTGGATAATCCAGCAACTCCAGGGGTGCCATGGTCATCATTTCCAAATGTGATATCTTCTCTACCACAGTCATTTCTTAACTCATACCCAAGGCTTATATTTTTTTAGTAGGTCGCTTCGATTAGTTACGGTTTCTATGGGTAACCATAACTCAACCATCTTCATCCGTTGGAAATATTTCACTGTCTCATCCTGAGAAGGTAATTGAACGTGTATACTGGAAATATTCGCACCCAACCAAGATCTCCAGTTTTTGAATGTAGCAAACACATGCCGCGGTCAGGGAATTAAGCTGTGGTCAGCGCAAATAAGGCCAACAAATGGTATAAGTAAAGATACATCTTCATATTTGGTGGCCATAATAACCAGTATTGAAAATATAACCAGAGATAGGGACGAAGCCACAATTAAGAAAGAAGCTAGATAAAATAGAGTGTTTGTTCATCAAATATGACCAATTGTAGAATAGAAGTAAGTTTAATATTGTTAAAGCTTTCGTTCTCAACTTGATCCATATGCCACATCAGGTAAATGTAACTTAATATGAACAACATCCCCTCCACGCCACTTAAGTAGACTTTGATGGCACGAAAGCTAATTGTGTAACTGATTTAATTTTAAATCATCACTTGCCTTGTAATATTGCTATTTTAATTTTTGGTTAACGTGAAGTAAAGTTAGAAACTATAATATCGGACGTGCATGAAAGAATGGTTAAGGTAATAAGGTTCATACGTAAATCCCTCCTAGGGGAAAAAAAAAAATCTAAAACATTGTGTGCCTCTATATCAATTCACTTAACACAATCGACAACATACTGGACACATTTGCCTTAGTGTGTCAGTTAATGTGCTATATAACCAGGGTATTCGCTTGGTGTGCTTTTCACTCAATCACTCTTAACATGTTAATAGGCCAACGATTAACGGTACACCTTATGATTTTGACAAGCACATAAATACGGCGCCATCAGAATGTTTCATGTGTCCTTAAGCTTGTCAAATGGGTTGCTTAGTTATGGTATTCATCAGAGAGTAAGAGTTAAACCCACTACAATTCTCTAAATGCAAAAGAGTGAATTTAAGTATTTAAGAGTGACTACAAGGCCACTCAAAAGAAAGTGGAATTTCACTCCTTTCGAACAATATTTTAGGGTCAAATATACAATAATAATTTACAATATGATGTTATTTTATACTTTTGTAAAAATATCATTCGAAATTCCAGTTGACCCCAGTTGAAAGTTGTTCCATTTTCCGTTATGGAACTAACTGGTTTCAACTGTTTTTAACTGTTTCTAACTGGTCTTAACTGAGTTCAACTGGTCAGTAAAAAACCTAGTTGAAAATTGTTCCATTTTCCGTCACGGAATCAACCGATTCAACTGGATTCAACTGGATATTCAACTGGGATCAACTGGATTTCAACTTGTTCCTGTTGAAACCAGTTCAACTGGGATCAACTGGAATTTTGACCTGGGCAGTTTTCTTTTTTTGTGAATTCGGGCCAAAACCTGCTAGATATATGCCGACTACTCTGCTGACCCTCATTAAAGCGCGTGTTAAGCATCTTCTGAGCTAAACCTTCTTTTTCAGATATCCATTCCTACAGTTATGCTGTTTAACCTTGTTTCCATTGCAACGCGAGAGCACGTGTGGTCCAGTGAAAACCCGCAAGACTCGTGATCATTAGACCGTTAAAATCTTGAGTTCGAGCCCGACTGTGTTCAACGTGTTTGTGTCCCTGGGCAAGATAATTATCTCGTCGACCCAAGCAAAATTTGGGGAGCTGGTATGGGGAATATTACAATCTAAAGTGCTGATAGGATTGTGCGCTTGGCCAGCTGCCGGTCTAGATGAAGCGAAATGATTGTGAGGATTTCCTGAAGGCAGCCTAAGAATAATAGGCAACAACGCTTTGTCTGCTTGTGTCAAAGGCGCTATATAAATCTTATTATTATTAACTTCAACTCATCTTGGATATTCTTGGGCCTGTATAATTTTACACCCATCATTTTATACCAATAAGCTGTGTTTGTGTTCAGATAGGTTGATTAGGCCTACACTCTATTGTTGAGGAGAGGACACTGAATCTTCTACTATTAATAAGGTAAAAAATTTGTCTCAGCTTCCCTCGAGCATATAATAGCTTTTAAAATTAGATTTATAGATTTAGATCATAGCTCTATGCGTCGGCGGCAATTTTTACACTATTTTACATCTAAAGGAATTTTTATTTAGGCGATACTCAGTACTTTTTTCTTAAAGAGATATGAGGACATTTCCAGAGAGAAGCGCCCTCAATATTTTTCGAACCCAGGTTTTTTTGCATATTTGGAATGCTTATCAATGTATTAGATCACACCACACCTTACGTGAATAAGCCGAATACGCCGTCTTTATGTAATAAGACGATGATTTAGTAATTGCTGTCGTGCACGAAAGAAATTCAATACATGGTTTCCTATAGGGACGATTAGAATAACAGGCAAGTTCAAAACAAGGTTTTCGGCTTTCTTTCGTGCTTGTATGTCCAATTAACCTTCAAAACGTTCTCGGTAGGTGGCCTACAACCAACCAAGTGCAATTTGAGAAAAATTTATATCCTCAAAAATCTCCTCCTGTCACTTTAAAGACACTATCAGTGATCGGAACGAAAGGGTCAAAATATTTGAAATTTGCAGGAAAAACCTAATAGTCCAGGAACTTTAGGTCTGTTTACAGAGAGAAGGTGGAAATAAATAAGCCATAGCTGATTTTTTCAGGATACTTTGCTAATGTTGTGAGAAGCACCATATCAAAAGTCCCCAAGAGTCCCCTTGTGCTTATTGAGTAATAAGGGGGTAAAGTTTATACAGGGGTAAAAAAATTAAAATGATTCAATTGGGTTAAATCAGGGACTATTGTATTCTTCTTGTCACACTGATTAAAAAAATGTATGGTTTGCCTAACTTTTGGCCTTTAGTTTTGGGAATATGGGCCAAAAATCTTTCAAGGTCATCGTGGGGTACAATTTCAAAAACAGTCCGATTTGAATTAAATTAATCCCAAATTACTGGTACATGTTGTACGGTGACATTATGGCAAAACATACTTATTCACTCCATCTACATCTTTTAAATATTGACCTTATAGGGCAGTGGCTTTTGACCTCCCATAGACCCTGTAGAAACCTGTCATAATGAGCTCTATAACTATGGCAAGATATTACTTCAACTATTTAAATATATCTTTTCAGTTTATACACAACGAGACGAACAATTTGATACACTTTTGAAAAGAATAATTAGAGCATTCTGAAGCTTTACCCCCGGGATGACCTTGAACCGTTATTTCCCTATAGTTAATAAACGATAAGTCACAGATGGGGCAAACTATACCTTTTTTAAATCCTTATGACATGACGCCAACATTGGTATACATTTGAAGACCATTGAACCATTATAAAATTTGACCCCCGTACAAAATTTACCCCCTTATTACTCAATAAGCACAAGGGGGACTCTTGGGGACTTTTGGTATTTTGTTCCTTACAACATTAGGAAACTATCCTGAAAAAATCAGCTATGGCTTATTTATTTCCGGGTGTTTTTCTATTAATCTTGGACTATGAAAGTGAAGGATAAGTCTGTAGAATTCTCAAATGTTATTATTGTTTACAACAGAAAAGGACGAAAATGCCACAGTTGAAAGATCAATTACGTGTTGTAGTAAGTGTCCGTACGGACAGTAATGACTAAAATGTTCGACTTCGTCCTTTTTCGGTTGCTTTTGGCTTTAGCACTTGTAGGGTATATTATGATACCCATACTTGTTATAGACATACACAGATCTGATTTTTTTAGATTTTTTTAGATTTTTTATTGAGCAATCACTAATAGTGCCTTTAACACAAAATGGGTCTCATAATTTGGGAACCAATGGAACCATGCAAATAAAGAAGAAAAAGTAAACTATATGGATTTTATAGTGTGTTTTTTCATTGTGTGAAGTTTGTTTTATGTCTTGAAGACAGAAGAGTTGGAGTGGCATTGGAGTGGCATACATTGAATCCGAGGCAATTGTAATTTAATTTACAGTTCTAAATATAGTGTCTATGCGTGGCATACATACGGCAGTTACATCGCAGCGCGTGGAGATTGCAAAATTGTCAAGAACTGTTGATCAAATTGTACAAGAAAGTGTACGGTTGGTCACTTTTTAAGGAGCTGGGAATTTATCAATTTGTCAAATCCAAAATTGCTGAGTTTTAAAACCTTCCATAGTGTTCCTTGCAATCCATTATTTCTTTAGGATAGGTAAAAATGTTTGATTTACCGGCTACTGCATTGAATACACATCATGAAGAAAAAGGAAAGGACTAAGACAAAATCTGATATTTTTGACAAAATTGAAAAAGGTGAAAAATTGAAAAGAACATCTCTGATATCGATGGGAATAGGGGGACTCTAATCCCAATATTGAGAACCTGCGTCGATTCAACTCCATCATTGGAAAATTAAAATATGGATGATATTCTCAAACCAGGAGGAAACAGCTGGTTTGGGTGTGTAGAGCTAGACTGAAATGGGCCCGAGCCGAGCATGGTGAGAAGAGCTCCAGGTACTTTGCAATTTAGAAAGCAGGTCTTGTGAAAAGAAATAATTCGTTCTCTTACTATGGATGATGGTACTCTTGAGGACTAATCACGATATGATTTGAGGGGGGGGAAACTGCGTGCCTTTTATGAAAACCTTATTCTTCTGGTTTTACAGCTGATTCAAAACAGGCTGCTTGCTCCTTTCTTGAACAACTTCTTAACATTCCTCAACTTTCTGAGGCAGTTCAAACAATTCTATATAGGCCCATCTCAAAAACAGAGGCTAATTTCAAATAAAAAATCACCTGAGCATGATTTGGATGGCTACCAGCTGAATGTACATTGTATTTATAAGACAATTGCTGACTTATTTTAGCCTCTTTGAATTATCTTTTGCACAGGGTTATGTATCTCCATCTCAGAGAAATGGCATCATAACTTTGCTTCCTAAAAAGATCGGGACCCCAAATATGTTAAAAATTATCGTCCAATTTCATTATTGACTACGGATTACAAAATTATTGACCAAAAAACTATGGCCAACCGCCGGAAACGGATCTTGGACAAATAATTATATTCAGAAGATCAAAATGGTTTATGAAAGGTCGCATACTGGCTGTTAAATATTCATAATCTTATTGATTGATTGAGTATGCTGATAGTTATGATATTCCCGGGTCAATTGTTCTGTTAGCTACCGGAAAAAAAGAATTCGATCCAAAGATGTTGATCATGATTTTCGTATTTGAGTTCTTCTGATGAATCTTGGTGCTAATTTTAATGATGGGTTAAGGCTTTTTACAATGATAGGAAAAGTTATGTTATTAATAATGGTTTTCTCAGTAATCCTATTGATATGTCTCGAGGGATTTTCAAGGCTGTCCTATTCACCCTTTTTGTCCCTTTTTGCGATCGAGATTCTTGTTATTTCAATCCGTTGTAATGATGATATTAAAGGTATTAAGGTGGAAGATATGGGAAAGAAGATCCTTTTAGGATCCTTTCAGACCCTTTTTAATACTCCTTTGCCCAATTTTCAGGTCGCAAAATTAATTTGTCTAAATCTGAAGCTATTCATATTGGTAGTTTAAAGGGTCCAATTTTCTTCCATTTCAGGATAAAGGTCTTAAATGGAAGTCAAATTCTTTTAAGACTCTGGCTTGTAAGTTTTCTCTCAATGTTAACTCCCTTTATGAACTTATGAACATGTATCTCTTTAATTCTATATTGAATGATATATAGTCTGGATCGCAATTTTGTACTCTGGACCTGTATATGTGAAATTTTGCAAGTAAAAGAATCACGTTAACAACATTATCACCCTCAAGGCCAAATAGTATATTAGAACTAGACAAAACGCCACCTTGAAGTATGTCATTATTTTGATGGAAAAGGTTTTCCAGCTTTTTCCAGAAGGGCTTTACATATTTAAACTGACAGAACATGTGTTCAATACTTTCTATATTTTCACAACAGAAAGAACATAATTCATGTGGTTTTATATTCAACTTATATAGCAGTTTGTTTGTTGCTAAATATTGTTTATAATTCTGTATTGAAACCATTGCAGTTTTGTATCTCTTGTTATCTTAAAGGGTCTGCTGCAAATTTGGTACCACCTTTCACAGGGAATTGATATTCCTAATTTCCTTTCCCATTTACTACTGCTCGAAATTGTTTGCTTTTCATTTCTTAACAGTGCATTATAGAACACCCTGTAGCCCTTTTTAGACTTAAATATAATTTCTCGAACACTAGGTTGGAATGGTGAAGTTAACTTTTCTTGGTGACCAATACATTTCCAGGTCTTTGTGATACACTGTATTACACCTTGATATTCAACAAAATTTGTGTTCAGCCCGTATACAACATGTAACTCATGCATTGTATAAAGATTACCATTTTCATATAATAAATCATTGATAAACAAAATACCTTTGTCCCGCCTGTGTTTGTAATTTATCGTTTTGTTTCCAATAATGATTTTATCATTCCACCAAAGGTAATTCCGTGCAACGGTGTTAAAATCGATATTTGGTTCACTCATATTGAGATGTATTATTTTGCCCATGCATACAATACGTCGTGCCAAAATTTGTTTTTTTTTATATTCCTTTTACAATAATTAAACCTATTTAGACCAAATTGTAAAATATCATTATTTGTTAATTGAGAAATTTTATGAAATAATTTAACTCATTTTTGATTCCCTAATTCTACTCTTCGTAGCCAGGACATTTTTAGAGCATTCAATTGTGTCTCGATGTGGGGGAATCTCACGCCCCCAAATTCATAATCTAATATCATTTGAGAGCGTTTAATTTTGTCTGGCTTGCCATCCCAAACAAATTGAAAAATGATGTGGTTTAAATTGTTTATGTAATCATCGGAAGGATTTGGGAGCATTTGACCAATATAATTTAGTTTGGCTAACATTAAAGATTTTACCACTGTAACTCTGCCAATAACTGTCAGCGAACGCTTAGACCATGTCTTGACTTGCTGTTGAATTGAATCTAAAATCTTTTGATAATTTAAATCCATCATTTCGTTAAAATCTGTGGAAAAAGTAACCCCCCAACATATCGAATTTTCCATCAAATTTCCAATCTAAATTTAAATTAGGACATAGAGGTCTATTGTTGTTTTTGTAGCAACCTATCCACACAGCAGACCTCTTTTGAGTAATAATTTTCAAACCACAAATTTTGTGAAATATATCAAGTCTCCTCTAATGATTCCGAGGAGCCGTCGAGTATAAGAGTAGTATCATCGGCATATTGTGTTAATTTAAATTCCACATCATCTATAACAATACCTTTAATATTCTTATTATTTGTTATCATTGTGGCCAGAATTTCAGCACAAAGCACAAATAAATATGGGGACAAGGGGTCACCCTGCCTGCATCCTTGGTCAATATCAAAACCTTTTGAGATATGTCCATTTACAACCACTGATGATACCATTTCGCTATATAATATTTTAAACCATTTTACAATATCTGGACCAAAATTAAACAAATTTAACGTTTCTATAATGAAAGAATGAGATACCGTGTCAAACGCCTTTTCAAAGTAAATTAAAAGCAACATACCATTTAAAGCATTGAGATCCGAAAATTGAATAATATCAAATATTATACTCGATTCATCTGATATGTGACCCCGTACCATTCTTGCGGAGGTGAAAAATTCAATGAGGTGCAGGGACTTCTGTTAATCATGTTATTGTGAGCAATGTTAAGACCTGAAATACACTATAGTGCGTTTCCATACATGAATGAAATTGTATTCAGTGGCAGGTGAGTGAGTTAAATGACTGGAGTGTCCTCCAAGATAATCCGGTGTGGCACGTGCATCTGAATTCTTTCATTTTCCCGGTAGAGCTAGGTTGAACCCTCATCGACTTAATTGAATAGGTCCAAAACTCCAGGGGGACGAACGTATCAACGCGAATCGACTATAACCGTATGTTTTCTCTTAGATACCTCCCGGGGACAAAACCTGTTTGATCTTCATTTATTAATATAGGGAGAACGCTCTTGATGCAGTTCGCAATTGATGCAGAGGCAAGTTTACATGAGACGTTTAATAATGAAATTGGACGCCAATTGCCTATGATTTCCCTGGGTTTGTTCCCTTTTGGCAAAAGAATTAGGTTGCCAAATTTACGATTTTGCAACATTTTGCCGGTCTCAAAAGCGGCGTTAATTGAACGCAAAAGGAAGAATGATAAATCGGACCAAAAACATTTATAAAATTCTACAGTAAAACCGTCTGGACCATGGGATTTACCATTATTCATGTTTTTTAATGCTATCGTTAGTTCATCAATTGTGATTTTGCCAGCAATTTTTTTCCATTTGTTTATCTGTTAACTTTTTATCTGGTAAGTTATCAGTAATATTCATGCTAGCACTATCTACATTTTCATTTTTACTATATAATTTCTTATACAATTTACCACCTCTGCCATTATCTCATCATGCTGTATGTTATTGTATCGTCGTTTCTTCTGATTTTGACCATTTGCTTATTAACAAGTTTCTCGTTTCTAAATTCATAAAAGTAGTTGGTAGGTTTCTCTCCTTCTTCAATCCATTTCGCTCTAGAACGAATAGCGGCCACTTAGTTGTTTAGTTCTTAGATTTCTAACATCTGGTTATATATCTTAAAGAAGACAATGTATTTTATGGTCTATCTTGCTTTGGTTATTTAATTTTTGATGAACTTAATTTATAACACGGGAATCAAAGACCAACTCTAATTGTGTGGAAACACAGAATTGTCTATTTGGGAAAATCTTGTTGTTACCCAACTTCTTATCTTTTTTCTGTTCTTACATTATTAATATTCCAATACTGTTTTTCAGAAAAATTGAAACCACCTTTCTAAAAATGCATTTTGGAATGGGGGGGGGGTGATAGAGTCAAAAGGGACCCATTCATGTAATGATTTATGAACATGGTGGGTTGAGGTGGGTTGAGGGAATGTTGATCCTCTCCTGTTTTCTCAGGCCAAAACTTATTTGGGTTAAACACCTCCTTGACCCGGACTATTCTGTTTTTGGAGCAAAATTAGAGCTCTCTGTTTTGGAAAAATTCCACCCGGTTGGGACAATCTTGCTTGAGGTCGGATGCTCCTAACTGTGTTTTGAATTACCCTCTCTAACTGTCAGCTTGTGAACTATTAAATTGTGGTGTTTGTACAGAGATAAGATTAAAGGGTAATTTTAGGCTGGTTGATTCATCTTCAAGATTCCACTTAGGGGGAATAAAAAAATGTTTCGTCTGAAATCAGATTTTTCTAGCGTTTTGGTGGTGAAAATGGGGATTAATAATATTTCTGTGATCGTAATGATCTGTTGATGTAATGATTTGACGAAACCTTTTGAAAAAATGGTTAGTTGAATTTGATATCCTATGTTCTGAAAAGGAGAAAATCATTTTTTTATTTTAACAGGGCATTTGTGTTGATTAGTTTCAGAATCACAAACCAAATTCAGGAAACCGTTTTGACAAAATTACGGCTTCTCTATTTATGAAGTTAAGTCCCAAGAAATGTATATGCCATCTAGGAACCAGGGCCAATATGATGTGAAAACAAATGAGATTGATATACTTGTGATGTCCTGGTACGTGGATGATATCATGATAATGTTACTTTTGTAAGGATTTTGCAGAATCCATTTTTCAGGAAGTCATTCAGGCTCGCATTGTTTTAAACGTTAATGTTATAATATGTACAATTGGAACTTTTAATTTCATGTATAAAACATTCTACTTGCCAAACCCAACCAAAAGTATTTATTTCTTTATTTCATTGAAAGAGAGTAATTTGCACAATTATAGTAGTAGACTGGCATTAATTTTAAAATAACAAAGTTTTTTTTATGTTTTTTAAAATTGGTCTTTTAATGCTTTTTTTTAACAACGGTAAAAAAAAAACAAACTATTTATAGCATTAGGTTATTGATGATGATACCAATCAGGCCCTTTCAGACCAATTAGTTCTTGTTTTTGCTTGTCTGTTGGTATTAGATTGTCTTTGTTTAATATTTATACTTATGTGATTTATTTATTTGTTTGTTGTTAGGTTTTATTGGTAAGTAGGTAATATGGTCATTTCCTTCAGGGCCATTAGGCTTTGACAAAATAAATGTCCACATTCATCTATTTGTGTCTTAGATTGGTGTATTATATGCTGATACATTAAAACAAAGTCTTGAATGATATGATATTGCGTTAATACCATGATTCACGATATTGCGGATCTCAAAAAGAGAACGAAATTCTAATGTAAAAGCTTTAAAAATTTACTCTCCAAAGAGTGAAATTCGTAAAATCACTCCAAAAAGCGAAATCCACACGGTAAACTTAGGATTGCCAACACGATAATTACTGTACGCAATTGCCGAGTGCAGTTCCACTCTTGTTGGAGTGATTTTTCAATCCGTGGGTGCATTTGGAATCTTTGCGGAGTGAATTTTTCACTCTTATAGAGTTATGATTCAAATCAGATTTTAAAAAAAAAACACATTATAATTGAGTAATATTTAATGTGTCTTTTACATATTACTCTTCCGCTCTTATAATTATAACATGTCCGCTTAAACTATTATCTACAAAGGTATCCACATCCACAAATTTATGATGGCATTTTCATTGCTCGCAATCGTCCTTTGAAAAGGGATTTGTGGAAGCTGGATGCCGAAAACGCTGAAGCCGGTGTGCTATCAAAACCAGTTTTCCACAAAATGTTACGAAGGAGATGGTGTCGAGCTTAAGAGGGGGTGACGATTGTTAATCGCATGTTGGCCGAAAGTAAGCATCGCACTTTGGTAAAATATCAAGCTGCAAAGATAGATTTCCCCCGTGCGCACTTTTTTTGGAAATGTACCTGATCAGGGGTGGCGTACCAAGGCCGTCCCGCCAGAGGGGGCAAAATCCGTAAGCGTCCCGGTGATTTGCCTCCAAGTAGACTTAATTTGACAAAATGCGCCGCGTAGCGTGCGAAAAATTGCCGGAATTTGACTTTTAAATTGCCCCAAATTAGGCTGAAATTGGTTTTAACAATTCACGAAAAAGAGGATAAAAATTGCTGATTTTGCGTCCTATCGTACCGCTTTTGTAGCCAGAGGGGGGGGGCGGAAGGGGAAACTTGCCCCCTGCCCCCCCCCGAAAAAAAATAACCCCCCCAACCCCCCCCCACCCCCCCCCCCCCCCCCCCCCCCCCAACCCCCCGGCGTCGTCGGTTACGCCACTGCCCTGAATTGTGAGCGCACTTAGAGGTAAACGACGTTTGCGAGTGCGCAACTTTTAGCGTCATTTTGTTGATTCGTGGACAACCATCTAACCTTTATAACTTTACACGTTGTAGCTCGCAAGGTTTAAGTCAAAATCAACAAATAAATGTATAATTATCACGAAATGATTTATAAACAAAAAAATATTAACTATCCGGTGGTTTTAATCAGTACATCTTCGTTCACAATTTAAACTACAGGAAATCACAAATCAGAATTGAATCCTCAGCATGCAAGGATAATAACTCCATTGTTTGATAACTATTCGTTTATTTTGTGGTTATACGGTTTTATTAATGTTATTTTGTCATGTGTAATGTAAGAGCGAACGTTTTAAACACTTTTTTGGTTAATTATAATAAAAAAAACTTAATCAACACTTGAGAGCAAATTAAAGCAATTTTATATTTGTTAAAAGTGAATGAACCTGTCTGGTGTCACTTTAAGATTGTTATACTAACACTTTATTGCCTAAAAATATAATTAGTTCTAATAAAAAATATAGCAAAAAGATCAAATTATTGTGACATATACCTGTACACTGAGAAACACAGCAGTCGCAATAAGCTGGTGTTTTGGGCCAACGAATCGTGGACTTTCCACTGTCTTTCTCGCGGCATTGAAAATCCTCCATATACGGGCGATTTTCAACAGGATCGGAGCAAAACTTAAGGTAAAACCGAGCGAAATGCTAAACTCTGCAAATCCACATATAACCTGTGTAGCTCTTGCGACCAGAAATAATCCTCCGGTGAAAATTGTTGCCAATCCGAATATGTTAACTGTACTAAGTTCTATACTGGAGGCCTTTACGAGAGAATGGCGACGATGGCGCCAAAGTCCGACGCTGGCCAACAGGCACAAAATCAAACCCAGGTACAAAGCTGCTACGATCAATAATACACCAGGATTTTTCCATGACAGAGAAGATGGTGTTATTGGTAAACATCTGGAAAATGTTGTGTCTGGCCATTCAGTCACCTGACAAGGTTGGCAAAATGATCTATTGAGTGTAATTGAATAATCAGGGCAACGTTGACAACCCCGACAACACTTCTTTTCCAAAGGAACAACGATATATCCGAAGGAACACTCATCTACGCACAAGGATTTTGGTTGTACATCGTGTTTATTAACCCATTGTATGGATTGCTCGTTAAGGAACAAGCGATAATTTAGACTGTGCGGATCCCAGTAACCCGCATCAACCAAGCTGTATTCGCCGTTCACTTCATGTATGTTTCTCACGACATACTTACCAGGAGAGTCCCCATTTTCATCAAATGCAAACTGAGTTCCATCGCGGGATGGAAACGTAACCTGAAGAAGATATTTCAAGATCATTTCACCATTTAGTGCTTCCTTACAAAGAGTCAGTCCATTGCAGTTGTGAGCAATACTTGCGTTTATCGCATAGGCGAAGGCCGACACTCCATTCATTATCTGTTCTGCATAAAAAGGTTCAGGATTTAAACAGGACGACCAGTTTGAGCAGTTATTTGATGTTATTATTTCTTCGACCATATCACTGTGCCAATGACTGAAACGGTGTGTGGAGTCCGGAAGATTTTTTAGGTACTGAGAGATTCTAATGTCTGGAGTGCTTAATAGACCAATGTACAGTCCTCCTTGTGCTAAACTCAACCTGACACCCGCTGCCATCACTTCGAACCCATCACTACCGATTACTGTGAATCGTTTGTCAAATGTTGAAACTGCTGTCAAGACAGCATGTGAAGCTCTTCGAAGAGCAAAGACTACGATGACATTAATTTTGTCGTGCTCTTTTAATTTGTCTCTAATATCTTCCAGCTCTCTATCACTCGGTGAACTACCTATGGGCAAACTTATGGGGATGCAAATACCCATTTCTTCTGACAATGTTTGTATCTGTCGTGCTCCATTTATACCGTATGAATCTATTGAATAGAACAATGCTATATATCGCCAGTTGAAATGCTGCAAAATATCCACGATGGCCCCAACTTGGAACTTATCTGGTGGAACAGTACGAAGGAAATAGGGAAATCGTTTTGAGTCGCTAAGCTCATCGCTCGTTGCTGAATATGATATAACAGGTGTCTTGGATAAGGCGCCTACCTTTGCAGCTAATAGACTGTTTGTACTTCTAGATGGACCAATCACACCTACAACTAGTCCAGTGTATCTTTGTGGTGTGATGTTTAGGCACTTGTCTTCAAATTCCAAATCGCCAAATTGACTTGTCATCGTTGTCATCGACCAAAGAGTCAGTTCCTCAAAGGCGCAATCATTCCTTATATCATACCCAAGCGTTATATTTGTTAGAAGATCTTTCTGGTCATTGATCTTTTCTATCGCATAAGTCATGACTTCTGCAGAACTTACAATATTATATATTTTTGTGCCATCACAAGCTCTATTTCCCTGAGTTCTATACACAGGAAACAACCCACCAATAATTATATCACCTGGTCTATAGTGAATTATACAAGCACGTTCTGGAATAGCCATTGTACTAGCATTTGTTGGAAGAAAAAGAAATGTTAGTAAAAGACTTACGACAAGAAGACGTACAACCTGGGCCATATTGAACAACAAAACTGGTACAGAGTCAGTACGCGTTCAATCTGTATTGCGTAAAAATTCATTACTTCAGTTTCACGAATGTGCTCAGTGATTGGTCAACAACACAATACAAGGCATGGGATCGGTGACTTCCTTTTAATCAATACTCCTGGGTGTTACACTGTCTCCATCAAATCCGCTCTCACCATGATCAGAAAGGAAATTGACGTTGTTAAAGAATCTCACATACTGATCACTCTAATGGTTTAAGCAATTATTTTTTAATTTTTATTTTATTTAAGAAGTAGCCCACTCTTCGTTAAAATTTTTCAGACTTTACTTGCTCATACGAATAATTTCAGCATGTGTGTGTGTTATAAATAGTTTGTTCGGTTAAAGAAACTCCTTTTGCATGCACTTAGTACAATTTATACAGCTGTAACGGATAAGCTGTCTGTATCTAAGATTCTATCTTGAGGTAGTAGAATCTACTATAGTTAGAATAATCGCTTCGAGGTTTACAGCGTTGCATATTCTTTGTGAAGCACTGCGAAACAATATTACTGGTTAAAAATACTGAAAGTCATTTCCCGAAGAGATATCAGTCTATTTTTATTTCGCATCACTTTATTAAAATCTCCAGATAATAACAAAGGAAAACATTAAAAAGCACAAGCCCAGATCTGTGCTCCACGAGATGGAGACACGCAGGGCAATATTTACAAAAACACAGATTATTTATTATAAGATTAATTACCATAATAACAGCTCTGGAAGCAGCCCAGCCCCATTTTTCGGGTATTTCTTGCGGGTGCGTTCGGTGTAGCTTAAGGAGATCTAACTACAGGACAGCAACGTGCCTAGTTATTAATTACGGCATAATAGGAGGAAACAACCTTTACCATAGCAGGAATTTTGCGTTAAAACCATAGTACACAGATAATGTTGCAAAAATCAGACATATCAAATAGGATATCACTGTCTACGATAGAGCTGACCTTTAATGAATAAACCTTTTCCCCAGAGTCACTATTGGACGAACAGAAATTAACAAACAACGTCCAATGTAATAGCTTGTAATAATTGATAGCATGGCTAAAGGGAGTCAATTCCCCTATAACTTTCAATTTAACTTCACTGTTATTCGCAAGTGATCTAATACATCAAGCAATTAAAGAGAGTCGAATATTATAAAATTACATTTTAAATAGCAATTTCTTTGTGATAACCTCATAAAATGCATTTTCAACATCTTGAATGCCACCAATCCAATGATGTGTAAAGAAGTGGTCTGTCATTTTAAAACTTCTATGAATAATAATAAAACAGAGACAAATATATGAACAATTTAAGAAACCAAGAAGGAAAACTATAAATTTTAAAATAGACAGGAGCAAACAGTGGGGCATACTTCATCGGCAGACGTTTGCCGACGCTAGCCTTTCGAACATGCTTTGGGCTGCGCGTCAGATATATGAAAAGTATGTTCCAAAGGCTAGCGTCGGCAGATGTCTGCCGATGAAGTATTAATCCACCATTACGCGCGTGGTAAGGCAGCGATGAACACAGCCCTATCGCCATAAGTACAGAGGTGTCTGCTAACCTGACTTGTAGAAGTTCAAAGAGGCTAGGACGCAGTATGATTCCAGAAAAGAAACACCCCATTCGAATCTGTTTTTGTTTTTCATATATGAAATGCTTACCAATGTATTAGATCACATCTGAATTGATAAGCCGAATACGCCGTCGTTATGTAATAACATCATTAAGATGATTTAGAATTTACTGTCGTGCACCAGTGGCGGATTTAAGGAAAAGGGCCCTGTCAGCAGATTAAGGTGGGGCCCCTTTAGCGTCAAGAAGCAACGCAATATCGCACTTTAGTGCGACTAAGGTGTGTCCGAGGGGGGCCCTGAGAGCAATATTTTAGGGGGGCCCTGTCAGCAGCTGCTGACACTGCTGACTCTTAAAGGTGGTTGTTCCGATTTATGTGTATTGTGTTCTCTACTTGATATGAGAGCCTGGCACTTGCACATACACCCCATCAAGTACCGTGGGAAACAAACTTGCGGTTTTGATGGTAGACGCAATAATGCATGTTGCAAAGCCCTATTCAATACTGTGCTAATAAAAGTGGTTAACCACTAAAACGGCGGTTTTTTGTTTATATCTTGGGAATGAAATGGATTCGAAGGCTCCAATTTCAGGACGACAATGAGAAAAATACGGCCTTTCATCAGATATCAAAATCGATACTACTTCCGGGTAAATCAGGGTGGTCCCAAAGACGATCGGAACACACCCTTTAAATCCGCCACTGTCATGCACGACAGAAAAAACAAAGCATGCTTTTCTATGGGGACGAGTACGATAACAGGCAAGTTAAAACATAGTTTTGGTTTTCTTCTTTTTACTTTTTTGTCCAATAAACCTTCGAAACGTTCCCGGTTGGTGTTCTACAACCGATCAAGTGCATATTGAGAGAAGTTCATATCGTAAAAAAATCCCACTGTCCCTAATAGCTCATTGATGTAATCTGGGCCAGATTTATGCTTGGTCATACTGACCACCAGCAGAATCTTAAAAAGGAGAATGTGTTTACGTTTAGTCGATGTGATGTGATACTTAGTACTTCTTCTTCTTGCGTATGAGGCAGCAGCTAAACATGTTGTAGACGGCGGCGCCAGCTCACTTTTTGTTAGGTTGGGGTTTGATAAGTCAATGTCCACCGGTGGACGAAAGGTAGGGCACTCGTTGAGAATGTGATCCGCAGCTGTGATGGAGAACCACATTGGCAGGCTGGAGATGGTCGCAGCCCCCATCGGTGCATATTGCTGTTGAAGCGACCGACTCCTGTGCAAATCCGGTTTAAGGTGACCCATTCCTTGCGATGAAGATTGCTACCAGGTGGTAGTTCTGTCATAGGTGTAATAGTGAGTTGGTCCCGTCCTGAAGTATCTAGCCAGGCAGTATTCCATGTCTGTAAGATGTTGAATGGGGAGCTGGAAAGTTTAGCAGCATGTCGACAGAAAGGTCGACGAGAGCACAGTCTCTGTCTGTCAAGCTGGTGTGATTCTTTGACAGTGTTATGCAGCAGGTGCTTGTTGTCCAGCAGAGCCTTATTCACCAGTTTGTGCGTGTGGTGTTCTCTCCGAAGCACTGCAGTTGTAATGCCTGAAAGCACTGGTAGAAACTCAGATGGAGTGGGACGGAGGCAACCAGTAATGGTTTTCAAGGTCTCGTTGAGTACTGTGTCCAGCTTCTTTGTGTGAGAGCTGTTGCACCATGCTGGGGAGGCATACTCATCAGCGCTGTAGACCAGAGCCAAGGCGGTGGTGCGTAGAGTCGTTGGGCTCAGTGGCGGATTTAAGAGTCAGCAGTGTCAGCAGCTGCTGACAGGGCCCCCCTAAAATAGTGCTCTCAGGGCCCCCTCGGACACACTTTAGTCGCACTAAAGTGCGATATTGCGTTGCTTCTTGACGCTAAAGGGGCCCCACCTTAATCTGCTGACAGGGCCCTTTTCCTTAAATCCGCCACTGGTTGGGCTGGCACCCCATGAGGATCCAGCAAGTCGACAAAGGAGGTTATTCCTCGAAGATACCTTGGCGCATACGGACTCGAGGTGATACCGGTGTAGAAGTAATTATTGTCCGGCGTACTCATAGTCCGGGAACAATGGTGAACAATACGGCAATCGATTCAGTTGACTCCTTCACGTAATATTAGTTTCACGCTTTATTCCGTTATCTTCTATGGAGCCCCGGACTGTGGCTCCCGCCGGACTATATCTGCTTTCACACCGGTATGTAAGTTGCCGGTCAAGCTTCACTCCCAGATAGATTGGTGTAGGATTGTATGGCTGAGGCGCTCCATTGAGGTTGATTTGAAGCTGACGATGAGGCTCTTTGGTGTTGAAATAGAAGGCAGTAGCAGTGGTCTTTGCTTCGCTCAGCTTCAGTCTCCAGGGGTCCGTTGGCGAAACCCAATGCTTAACTTACGTGTATTTACTAACTATGCGTATGTCATAAATAATAGACCTTTTCATACCATGTACACAAGTGCTTTGGATAAATGGTCCATTCAGGCATGAACATGGTAGAGACCGAGTTAACGGACTGAGTTTCGCGAACGGACCCCTGGTATTGGAATGCTTGTGCAATAGGGGCATACAGGCAGTAAGGTACTTTCTACTTCTGTCCAGCCAGTCTTGTCAGGGAGGGAAGGGCAAAGATCGTCGGCCCCGTAGCCATATTGTCTAGAAATGGTTTCTTCGGGTTGTATTCAGAATTGCGCCTTTGACGTATCTTAAAAATTGCCCAGGCTGAGATCTTGCTCCAAATTCCGACGGGTCATCCAGTCTATAGATGAGTTGACAAGTGACGCAACGCCGGGCAAACGAACCCCAAAGCCGGCAACGGGGCATATGCAGTGCTTGTGCTTTTGAAATTTGCGGTCAATCAGGCGTGATAAGGCTATGAATGCTGTAACTATATCGGGAAGATGTCTTAGCCAAATATAACGTTTCAGATAGCTTCCCCCCAGACCAGGTGCAACTTGGGTTGTAAGCATTGATGTCACCTCATTCGATAGGAAGCAAGTAAGATGCGGAAGATAGATGCATTCACATAGATAAACCATTGCTATGGCGTCATTCTTTGCCTGTCCTGTTGATTGTTTTCTACGAATCCATCGAATACACTATAGATTCGTGCCAAAAAAGTGTTGATTCGTTAAAAAAGTAAATAATTTTAAACAATGACAAAGTTGCAGTACAGTGTACAAAAACAACAACAGAAAACTATCATAAGCATCAAGCAATAACGTTAGAAATTCTTCTTTTTGAAAGATGTCGCTGGGCGGGAAATGAACAACCTCATGTGCATTTGACCCCCTTTAAAAGCAAAACCTCCCAGTAGTTAAAAACCAGTTACGTGACAAACCTCATATGTAAACATTTTAGAGAGGACACCAAAAAACGTAATAATTTGCTGTACTACCTTGCCCAAGAAAGGTTTTCCTTTCTAAAATATTTAGATAATATTCCCTATCATTTAGGTATGAAAATTCAGTAGAATCCGATGTGACAAAAATGCACATATGAGGTTTTTTTAGCACTGGGGCCCACATTTTACATATGTGGTTTGCATTTGACCCTTGGAGTTACATATAGGTTTTCCCGACCACCGAACGATTTTTATAACAATTTCTAGTATGACATGCTTTAATGTTGTGCAAATTGTATGTTTTTCTTAATCTTTTTAAGGGAAAATCGTTCGGTCCGTAATTGTGTTGCTACGTTTAAGAATGATTTATACAACAACAATTGTAAACGTGTAGGTTTTATTTTTATTTCAAGTGCAATAATTTTTACACTGCGAGAATTTTCTATAAATCGTACATGTTACTTCAGTAGGGGGTTTTTCGATTTACCATAGTAAGCCATATCAAGTGATCATTACTATTTTAAATTTTGTTGTGTTTGTTTGTGAAACGGGGATTGGAAGTTAGCCTGTATTTCTTAGTGTATTTTTGTCACAAATAATGTCCCAAATGGTTATCCATAGCTCTCTGCTTACAAATTCATTTCCATTACGTCAGTTATTAATCTGCATAGTCAGTCATAAAACAAACGTGGTCTCTTTGGAAAGGTCAGGCATGTTGCCAATCCGCGCGAAGGCCATCACGGAGGTCATGTTACTTGCCCAATCAGCGAACGGTCCACCGCGTTGATTCATGTTTACGATGCATGGCCACCCCTTGCGGTATTCAGCACTGGCGCGGAAGAGGGTCAGTTGCTGTATTGAAAATTACTGCAGGTGGCTGTGCACGGATCTGAATTCTGTCGTTTGAAGAGTCTTTTACATTTTTGGAGCGGGCAAGTTTCATATTTAAAGCATTTTTATTGTAAAAAAGATATTTTAGACAGGCTAGGCTTAGAGCATGAATAATCAGGATCGTGACATTAGGTTAGATTATGAAGACATATTGTCGGAAAATTGTGCGTTGAAAATTCATGTTCTACTCGTCCACACATTGGAAATGAAGTCAATATTTTCGTAATTAAGTCATGAATTCATGTCCAGGAGATAGCTTGAAATAAATGGTTGTCATTCTAAGATCACCGCAGGAATGTTAGGTTGCTGTCAGGTAAATAGGTATTACGAGAGATGTGAAAAATAAGTGTGAAAAATTAGATAGTAAATGACATGGTGCATGTGTACAGTCAAGACATTACACTCAGAAAAATACGAATTCATTATTCGTTTAAAATTCTTCAAACTCATTAATTGCATACCAATCTGCAGTGATGGAGATTAGTTGATGTGTGTTTTGTTGTCACTCACTTTATAAATAGAATTTGAAGAGAGGATGAGATTTTCACAGGATTGCGCCATCTTGTCGTTTCGGTACAAAAACTCTATGGTCGGCCAATTACTGTGTAACCTTGTGCCGTTGTCTTCTTGAAAAGTACTGTATTAGCGCCTATGGTCTGCGTGGCGCTGTTGTTTCGGTTGTACACGGGATGTTTTGTTGAGATACTATCTTTCAGTAATGATTGTTTGACTGACTAGTAAAGTATAATAAATGATGAAATTGGGGAATAATTTAGTGATTTTCAGGAAATAATAAGATGTTTGTTTTGGTGAAAAAATGCGCAACATTGTGAAAATCTTTCGCCTCTTTGATGCGTTTAATTGTTAATTTATTCCACGGTCACTATGTAAAGTCAGGGTCATTCACTGTATGGTAATGCAAAGGCGCACTGAACTGCCTAAAATTAGGTTTTTTTTTTAATAATTATAATGTTGTTGATATTATTTAACAAAATGTAACGAATTAAGTTAGGAGCGATCAAGACGTGATTAAATATTTCTTATCTTAACTTCAGAAAGATTAAATTCATGAAACTCGAGGTCATCAATGTAGTTACTTAACTGCGCACCGAAGGCAAATAATTAGAGAGGTAGAGAATAATATAATGATGTTTGTTATTATGTGAAGGACCTTGTAATGAAGTTAGGAGGGGCGATGACATAGTATTAAATATTTTTGGTTCAATTGTTTAGTTTAGGAGAAGTTTAAGATCCATGGTGGTAGTTAATAATATTATATTCGAATGTGAAGACCAGGCTATGCTCGTCTAACTGATGGGGAAAGGTTGTTTCTTTTCTTTATTGTTTTGGATGATTATATAGTGAATGAAATAGATACTAAAATCTTAAATTAACCTTCTAAAGAAACATGGATAACTATTCCTGTATCAACGGTTTAGAAAGTCATCACTTCTTCTTGCATTTCACTGGTATTATGGTGAATTAATTAAATGTTTGTCATTTTGCTGTTTTGCGGAAGAATAAAACTTAAATTAAGATAATACCATTCTGTAGGCGATAGTTAGGAACATGCTCTCATAGGGATAATATTATGACTGTCCCCTATGTAATACAGTGTGAGTCAAAATAAATAGGACCGTGATTGATTATTTTTTATCAAAAAAACTAATTGAGCTTGGTTTGAAAAAAAGTTTTACATATTCGAAACAAGCATGTTCTTCCGCTCATTAGAAAAAAAGAACCACCAAAATTCATCATTCCTAACCATTGTTATGCCTGTTCTGCTGAAAGAACCCATTTATCTAGCTGTCCACGGAATGCTGAGTCTGCTGAATTACTTGGAATATGTGTGAGTTCTGTGAAATAACTGGGTCAATGAAATTTAAAAAAATTTAAACCCCGCTAGTTTCAAAATACAGATTGGAATGTCTGCACAAACTCAATAATGAATAAACTAAACAAACTCTGAAGTTATTTTCAAACTAAGTTAGCATCTTGCGTGGATGGAAAAAGGTAAAATGTATTATGGCCCCTCCAGCAACATCCACAGCCCATGCTACAACGAACTTTATAGTGGTGGAAAACTTACTTGCAGACCCATTCTCCCAGTTTGCCTTGCAGTTTCCACAAGCAAACCGTACACCTTGCAAACAGGTTATTATAGCAATGGTCATGAAATTCCATGACTATGGAACCATCAGGAACAGAAAACATGAAGCACCAGGAAGAAGGACGACTGCCAGGTCCCAAGCTAACATTGCTCGAGTGAGACAAGCTCTGAGAATGAACCTAAGAATCAGCTCCAGTTCCGTGGACAGCTGGATAAATGGGTTCTTTCGGCAGAACAGGCATAACAATGGTTAGGAATGATGAATTCGGTAGTTCCTTTTTCTAAAGAGCGGAACAACATGCTTGTTTCGAATATGTAAAACTTTTTTTATCAAGCGCAATTATTTTGTTGATAAAAAATAATCAATCATGGTCCTATTCTTTTTGACTCACACTGTAGACGGATATGGATTTATTATTGTATGATGATTGAGATACTGGAAACATATTGCCCCTCCCTTTAGAGTTAGTCTTAAATGTGTAACTTTAGACTGGCTGTAACTCACATCATAGCGAATGGTGACATGAACGTAGGGGGGTTGGTGTGAGAAAATAAAATAATACAGCCATGTAAACTTGTTATTATTATGTACTAACCACGTTTATTTCAGCAGAAGAGGTAAGATGAGATTTTGGTGGGTTCCATACCAAACATGTGTCACATCCAATGTCACAAATTAAAATGTGTCACATCCAATGTCACAAATTAAAATGTCACATCCAATGTCACAAATTAAAATGTGTCACATCCAATGTCACAAATTAAAATGTGTCACATCCAATGTCACAAATTAAAATGTGTCACATCCAATGTCACAAATTAAAATGTGTCACATCCAATGTCACAATAGTCACAGATTATAATGTCACAATATGTCACCCAAATTATTAATGTCACCCACAGTATGTCAAATGGAAGATGACCAATGCATGCAAAAAGGCAGGCACTCACTGTAGTGCTCGGTGTATTGTTGGACGTGAGGGGCCTTAGCATTCAATAAATAATAACAAGTGACAACTAAATATAATGTGACAAAACGCATGTTTGTTTTTTTGCGCAAAAGGCACGCGCCTCCTATGTTTCTTGATATCATGTAGGGGGCAAAGCCCCGGTCCTGCTATCTTGTGGGAGGTGAGGGATTAGCCTTCAGTAACATAACATCAAGTGACAATAAATATAATGGGACAACGCATGCGAAAGGCAAGCGCCTCGCCTATGTTTCTTGATATCTTGTAGGGGGCAAAGCCCCTGTGTCCTGATATCTTGTGGGAGGCGAGGGTTTAGCCTTCAGTAAATAACATCAAGTGACAATAAATATAATGTGACAATGCATGCGAAAGGCAGGCACCTCACTGTAGTGCTCGGCGACTTGTTGGAGGTGAGGGCTTAGCCTTCAATAAATATAAATGTGACAATAAATATAATGTGACAATGCATGCAAAAAGGCAGGCACCTCACTGTAGTGCTCGGCGTCTTGTTGGAGGTGAGGGCTTAGCCTTCAGTAAATAACATCAAGTGACAATAAATATAATGTGACAACGCATGCAAAAAGGCAATTGCCTCGCCTATGTTCTTTGATATCTTGTAGGGGGCAAAGCCCCTATGTCCTGATATCTTGTGGGAGGTGAGGGCTTAGCCTTCAGTAAATAACATCAAGTGACAATAAATATAATGTGACAACGCGTGCGAAAGGCAAGCGCCTCGCCTATGTTTCTTGATATCTTGTAGGGGGCAAAGCCCCTGTGTCCTGATATCTTGTTGGAGGTGAGGGCTTAGCCTTCAATAAATAATAACAAGTGACAATGAATATTATGTGACAATGCGTGTGAAAGGCAGGCACCTCACTGTAGTGCTCGGCGTCTTGTTGGAGGTGAGGGCTTAGCCTTCAATAAATATAAAATGTTACATGAGCATCATATGGAGTTGAGTAACCATGGGACGATGAACATCAGGTGGCGACGAATACTGTGTGGCGACGAATGTCACGAAGAAGCAATGTTATCTGTGTTGGAACCCACTGGTGTCTCCTTTTAAATGTTATTATATATTATGAGGTGTAAAAGTAATTATCAAAACTCTATTGTGTAAATACAAACATATGCACCCAGGTGTCATATGGTTGTAATTACGATTGTCGGCCAGTGCCTAGAAGGGGAACCTCTGCCCAAAAAGTTTTTTTCCATTGTGTTATTATATTTAGAATTATCAAAACTTATATGTGTGTAAATGCAAACATATGCACCCAGGTGTCATATGGTTGTATTTACGATTGCCGGCCAGTGCCTAGAAGGGGAACCTCTGCCCAAAAAGTGTTTTTTGCCATTGTGTTATTATATTTAGAATTATCAAAACATATATATGTGTGTAACTAAGTAAATAGTTTATAAAGAACATGTAATCGCAGTCTGCTGTATCCAACTACAGGTACTTGACGTTGTGATGTAGTCTGACGACAAGACGAAGGCTGGTTGTAATAAAATACTTGAGAAACTGATTTACCGAGTCACGTGAGTCATTCAGAAGGAGCGCAAGGTTCTGCCCCTTGCAACTTACCCGCGAGTCCTCCGGGGCGCTCACAGGGCCGCGTTCCCGCTACATTTGTTTGCTTTTCTATTTTGACTTCATTTCAATTAGTGTAACATTTTAAGCTTATACTAGGCTTACAATTTCATGTAAAAGATTTTTTTTTCACTTTAAACGCATCATGTGAAGTCAGGTCATTGTTTAGGATATCGTGTATCTTGTCATGCGGGTTTACATTGCCTTGGAATGTTGCAAATTACGATAATTGGTTATTATTGATTCATTTGTTTTCACTCATCCTGTACGTATATCAATATGATAATGATTAGGCCTAGGTATATTATATATTCTCTAGCGGAAACAGCAAAATTGCACTGTAAATATAAATTACTTCTACTACTTCTATAAAACATCATTTTGACTATAAAATGATGTCTTAGTTATAGGACTCAATGTAGACAGTTGACTAATTTATTTTTACAATGGGGCCGGGCAATGGGGTCCTATGTATAGGGCGCTTCACAAATCTTAGGGACGCAAAGGAGGTCACAAAATATAGGGTGACTGCAGGAAAAATTTCCCCGTATTAAATATTCTGAGGAATTACTCATGCAAACAAAATATACATTATTATACATGTAATATATATTTGGTTTATCTTAGCTTCCTTTGCCCGAAAATCTGCCTTTGTTCTAAAACCATATGAAAAAACCCAAGAATTTCTGTGAAAAGGTAACATTTTCTTTTCTTCCTGTTAAACTAATATGGACGTACTTCCGTTGTGCTTGTGTAACCTCCATCACAACCTCAGTAAACAATAATTATCGTATATACTGCGAACCTCCTCGAGACTATACACGAATAATTTGAGCCCGGTGGCAAGCGTTATTTCGATGTTTGCTGATCGGCGCGAAATTCAACATAAAAAGAGCTTCTAGGAACCAATATGGATGAGTCATATTAACAAAGTCAATACATACATTTACGATAGTTAACATGGTACGTTTATAAATATGTACTCTATTTGTTCTTTATTCATTTCGAGTAATGACGCCCTTTAACAATGAACTAAAGGAAGTTTGCAATTGGTTCAAGCCAAATAAATTATCTTTAAGGTGGTGGTCCATGATAGAATTTACTGAACATTTTCCCCAAGATTTGCTTTCATCGATATGAATCAAATATCAAAAATAAAAAGAGGGGGTCATGGTACTCGTTTTTGAGGAACAAGTCATCCAAAAGACCTGTTTTTAAGCTTTTTTAGCCTAAAATTTGTACACAAGTCTATGGAAAATTCACTTTTTTGATACATGTTTTGAATTGTTACAAAAAATCGGCTCGATAACTTTTTTTTAAATTTGACAAAAGTTGCGCATTTATAAAATCTTTCGGTTACAACAGAAAAATATAGGGTCACGGTTCTACTTTTTCTGTTATTTCAAAAAGAAACACGTTTTTTGTGATTCAAAATAACATTGTGAAATACGGTGTACAAAGCGTCGTATATACTATGCACTGGAGACGCGTGTAACTGACGCGCGAACCAAAAGACGCTCCAAAGTTTACGCAACATTTTAAACTTTGTCGACTGTTACAAGTCCTATCTGCTATTATTCAAGCCATAAGTATACAGGATTCGATTATATTTTATTCTCGTAGCCTCAAAACAACACGCGTCTGTGAGAATTCCAATTTTAAAGTGCATAGGCCTACGGTTACACAATTAATAAAACGTTTATTTTTTAACAATCTTTTGAATTCTGTTTCCTTTCTGATGAAAGTTTGATTATTTTCTTCCTTTCTCTTTGTCTTCTTTATTTGTTATTATTTTTTGATAATTAAGTTTTAGAGAAACCTTCGCACCCCGTATCATCCCGTACTTCATTATGCCTTTAAAAACTCGCATAATAAAAATTTGAACAATATTACCCGTTTCGTAGATTTTCGTTTTGCTATGTATGCGTAGGCCTATATCTATCTGTTTATTCTAGTTCTTATACTTTCTCATTTTTAAAATTAAACGATAATTTCCATTTTTCTCTTACCTTATATGGATACCGCAAATTTCATTTACTGGAAGAAGGGTCATCATTTCCTTTCGATGGGGGAGGGGTGCGCGTATAGGCCTATGTCAGTGATCAGATCATCCCCCATATGATATACGGTAGAATATTTGCATGTCTCACAGGCATTGAAGCTGACAGAAGGCACACTGACAGATGACATTGAACACCAGGTCTATGTAGCTTGTAGGCTACAGGCGGTGTTTGGAAGAACAGAATATTGTGAGACTTAAAATTTTGAGGAGAATTTGACAATATTGAAATATTAAGATCATGACCTCCATATGCATTGTTACATTTTCATGATGTACCATAGTTGAGCCGTACAGTGTAAATGAAATGTTTAGAAAGTATGCACAAAGACACGTTTAGATTAGGGTGGGTCTGGGACACGTCTAAGCCTATACAGTATTACATAACAAACGCAGCTCACTTTTGTTCTTAGCTTTACGCGTAAATGAATGTGGCGCAAATAGTACGCTACACTTGTACAAAATTACTTAGACGCTTGCGTCGCATCCAGATGTGCGCATGCAAAAATTGTCCGTTGGCACAAGATCAAATTGAGCGCGTACGGGGCGCATGGACCATCCACCTTAAATGCAAAAAAGACAAGTCTTATGTTTTTGAGAACACGTTTTCAAACTAAGAATAATAGATAATACATATGATTTTATCTTGATGGTTGCAAATTTACTCGCAATAGATGAAAACTTTATTTGAAAAAAAAAAAACTAATAAATAATGTATGTACAACATGTGCAAGAAATATTGGTGTTTTAAATAAGGTCAAACGTTTCCTCCCAGAGCAAGCACTGTATAAATTATATTGCTCCTTGATATTACCATATTTAAACTACGGCTTGCTTCTCTGGGGTTAATGCAAACAAAACGTACTTAAATAAAGTTTTTAAGATACAAAAACGCGCTTTGAGGATTATTTATTTCTAACAGCTCGTACTCACACCGTCAAAACCACTGTTTAAAAGATATAATATGTTGAATATCTTCGATATGTATAAGAAACAAACTGGAGTATTTAAGTATAAATACAAAAATCACATGCTTCCACAGTCATTCGACGGAATTTTTACAAATCATCAATCAAATCATAATTATAATACTCGAAATAAAGACGATTACCAGCTACATATGTATCGAGTACAAAATATTTTAATACTGGTCCTAAAACTGAATGAATTGCCAAAGTATGCGAAATGTTCAAAAACATTAGGTCAATTCAAAAGAAACATCATATTACTTTACAACACGTGACCAGATTACAATTATGTATTGTGTACAAATTCTAATTAAATATGTAACTAATTACCAAGGTATGTGCAATGTCTGTAAAAACACTAAGTTAACTTAATTGAAATATTGCATCACTAATACATAGCGGGTTTACTTCATATATTCAAATATGTATCCAAATTTTACCTACTTTAGGCCATTTATTGAAACCACTACTGTAATGATGTCACATATACATTTTCATTAATTGTACATGTTCTATTGAATGTTTTGCTTGTTTGTTTTGTAGTATTTTGTATGTTATGTTGTTATGATTTTTAGATGTTATTTGTTGTAAAGGGTACAACATTTTCGGGCATTTGCTTCCAGTTGTACCTCCTCCATCTTCTTGTGATTGCGATTATCTTTGTGTTTTTTAAATGATGGAAAATAATGAATTGAATGAAATGTCCGGGTTACCAAACCACTAGATTGACAGACGATATTGTGAACGCGGAGGAATATTACTGTACACCAAAAATGGAATTGACGTGCAGAAAAGAGAAGACCCCAGCACTTGATGAATATCTTTGATTTCTTGAATGTTCAACCAGGTAAACTTCTGCTGTTAGGTAACTTCAATGTTCACTTTGACTGCCCTTACAAATATGATGTGTCTCATTTTATGACCACCCTGAATTCATCTGATCTTCTTCAGCATGATATAGGGGTCCTACACACAAGTCTGGTCACCCTTGATCTTGTAATAAAAAGAATACTGACTCCAACCCCACCTCCGCCCGGCCCTAGGATACTACACACTAAAAACAACGTGGTCAACGTAAAATTTTGACCACGCGTGGTCAAAATTTGACCACTATTCGGTAGTAAGTAAGGCTAGTAAGGTGCAGAGTGACGCTTACCACGGAAAGAAAAATGTTTTAGGACGTGACATCAAACAGCCTCTTTTCGTACTATGAATGAAAATGCTTTTTCTGCTGATTTATCACGCTGCCTGGAAAATGTTAATGCATTGGAAAATGTACACACAAACTTTCTTGTAAATGAATTCAACAGCTTTGTCACATCTGTACTTGATAAACACGCGCCTGTCACCACAAAATCCACACCTGTACGCCATCGTCCAAAGTGGTACAATATGATAATGTTGCCACCGCCATACGGGAGCGTAGGCGATGTGAGCGCAAATGGCGGAAATCACGAAGTGAAGAAGATATCTTATCGTTCTCAAAGGCAAAGCATGCTGTTAAGATTGCTTTGTCTTCTGCCAAATAAAGCTACTACAAAGATCTGTTAAATTTTTGTTTGCCAAAAGGCATGTTTCGGACACTTAGTGACCTTCTGAATAGCAATAATCGTGTTCTGCCTGATTCTGATTCATCTTCTGCTCTCGCCAATGACTTCTGCCAATTCTTCACAGACAAAGTCAAGAACATTCGCAAATTCATTGATGACTGTACATAATGTTAATTCGTGCAATTTCAATTGTGGATCATCAAAACTCTCCTTCTTGCCAGCTGTCTAACTTCAGCCACTCACTGATGATGATCTGACTAAAATCATTCTCAAATCTGCTTCAAAATCATGTGCACGCGATCCCATGCCCACATGGTTGCTTAAACAACACCTGCCAGTTCTGCTACCAGTTTTGACTAAGATTGTGAATGCATCACGCACTCACAACGGCACTTTTCTCCATTTCAGCACTGTGTTCAATTAACAAACAAAAAGAACACCAATTATCAAGAACCATCACTAAACCGCAATGTTTTGAAAAACTACCGACCGGTATCAAATATTCCATACCTTGGTAAACTTATTGAGAAAGCTGTTGCCTCAACTTACAAAATATATTGAAATGAATAATTTGGCAGAACGTCTCCAATCAGCCTACAGATCTCGTCATGGAACAGAGACTGCACTTGCATCCGTCCAAAATGACAAGCTCAATCAAGATAAGACTGAGTTTCTTAAAGACACAAAACTTGTCTTGGATCAGGACACTACCATCAGTCCTTCTTCTGTGAGAAATCTTGGTGTGACATTTGACAAATTTATGAATATGATAAATTTATAAATATGACTGATCATGTCACTAATGTGAGCAAATCTGTGAATCAGATATTACATTGACAAAGATACTTGTCATGCAGCAATCAGAGCATTAGTTACGTCCCGACTTGACTACTGCAATTCCTTGCTCAATGGCATTACAGCCAAGAATCTGAATCGTCTGCAAAGTCTGCAGAATAAAGCAGCACGCCTGATTTATAAGATGTCTAAATTCAAACACACATCTCCTCTAATTAATGAGCTTCACTGGCTTCGGATTCCTCAGCGTATTCAATTCAAAACTCTAACACTCGTTTTTAAAGCTCTTCATGATGAGGCTCCAGGCTACATTGCAGAGTTGCTTCATATTTACTTTTCAAATTACAATCTACGTTGATCTTGTCGAACTACATTAAAAGTTCCTCGGGCAAAGAAATTGGCCGGTGATCGTTCATTCTCGTGTATAGCACCTAAACTCTGGAACTCTAATCCAAAAGAACTCGCCAATCTCAATGACACTTCTCTGTTCAAAAAGCATCTTAAGACTTATTTATTTGTTTAATAGTATTTGTTCTTCTTGTTATTGTTTGTTCTCTGTTGCTTTGCATTGCAAGCGCTTTGTAACCCTGGGAAAAGGCGCTATATCAAATGCTGTTATTATTATTATTATTAAAGAATAGGACACTCGATTCAGTTGACTACTCACGCAACATTAGTTTCACGCTTTATCGTCTATGGAGCTCGGACTCTGTTTCCGGCGGACTATATCTGCTTTCACACCGTAATCGATTCTATTCAAAAGCCGTCAATTGTTTTTAATTTATAATTATGTGAGTACAGTATTTGCCTTTATCTCCATTATTTGGCATTGAAACCAACAAGATTCCTGCTTTTATACGCAACTGAACACCAAATTAGAGAAACGGTTAAAACAGTAAATATTTATGTTTGACATGTTCATTGACGAAAATTTTTATTATAATTAGACAAGCAATAAAGGTCAAACAGATAAGAGAAAAGAGAAATAATGTATACCTGCATTGTCAGAATCACAGCAATCCCAATAAGCTGATGTCTTGGTCCAACAAACGGCGGGCTTTTGACTGACTTTCTTGCAGCGTTGAATATCCTCCAAATGCGGGCGATTTTCAATAAGATAGGAGCAAAACTTAGGGTAAAACCGAGTGAAATACTGACCTCAGCAAATCCACATATCACATAAGTAGATTTTGCGACTAGAAAGAATCCTCCAGTGAAAGTTGTCGCTAAACCGCATATATTGACTGTACTTAGTTCTTTACTCGAAGCCTTCACGAGAGGATGATGACGGTGATGCCAAATTCCAATACAGCCTAAGAAGCATAAGATCAGTCCGAAACAAGTACACGCTATGATTATTAATACAGCAGGATCTTTCCATTGGAGAAATGATGGCTGTATTGGTAAACACTTGGAGAATGTCTCGTCGGGCCATTCATTAGGCCGACAAGCCTGGCACATTGATCCATTGATAGCTATTGAGTAATTTGGACAACGTTGACAACCCCAACAACATTTCTTTTCCAATGGTACAACAATGTAACCATACGAGCACTTATCTACACACAAGGACATTGGTGGTACCTTCTTTTTATCAACCCACTGCATGGATTTCTCGTTAAGAAACAAGCGAGAGTCGCGACTATGAGGATTCCAATAACCTACGTCAACCAAGCTGTATTTGCCATTCATTTCTTGCAAGTTCCATACAACGTACTTCCCAGAAGAGTCGCCATTTTCATCAAAAGTAAACAAAGTTCCATCTCGTGATAGAAATGTGACCTGAAAAAGGGAGCTTAAGATTATATCGCCATCCAAAGCTTCCTGACATAGCCCGTGTCCATTGCAAGCGTAAGTAATGCTTGTGTTGATTGCGCGAGCCAGAGCCGTGACAGCATTTATTATCTGAGTTCCTACAAATGGTTCAGGAATAGGACATGATGACCAGTTTGAACAGTCATTAACTGCCATGATGTCCTCTACCATATCAGTATACCACTGACTAGCATGATGTTTAGAATATGGTAGATTTTCTAAGTATTCCATTACTTCATTATCTCGAATACTAAATAGATCGATGAAAAGTCCTCCTTGTACCGCAGAGTCATCACTGGATGTCGATAATCCGAACCGTCACTGGCAACTACAGTAAACGTCTTGTCAAATACTGAAATGGCTTTCAAGACACTATGTGCAGCTCTGCGAAGTGCGAAGATAACAATGACCTTGATCTTATCGTGTTCCTTTAATTTGTCCCTGATATCTTGCAGCTCACTGTCACTCGGTAAGCTAGCTACGGGAACACTTACGGGAATACAAATATCCATTTCTTCTGCCAGTGTTTGTATCTGTCGTGCTGCATGTATACCATATGTGTCTATTGAATAAAATAATGCAATGTATCGCCAGTTGAAATGTTGCAATATGTCCATGATGGCTCCAACTTGAAATTTGTCTGGGGGAACGGCACGAAGGAAATAAGGAAAGCGGTTTGAATCGCTGAGTTCGTCGCTCGTTGCTGAATATGATATAATAGGTGTTTTGGATAGAGCGCCAACCTTTGCAGCAAATAGGCTGTTGGTACTTCTAGATGGACCAATAACCCCTACCACCTGACCAGCATGTCCGCGTGTAAAATTTGGACACTTGTCGTCGAACTCCAAATCTCCTCTCGGATTAGTCATAGTTGTCATTGACCAAAGCGTGATTTCTTCAAATGAACAATCATTTCTTATCTCAAACCCGAGTGTTATGTTTGCCAATAGATTGTTGTTATTGTTTATTCTTTCTATTGCGTAGGCCATAACTTCTGCAGAAGTGACGATTGAGTGTATTCGAGTGCCATCGCACGCTGCACCTTCGGTGCGATAGATTGGAAATAAGGCACCAATAATGACATCACCGGGTCTGTAATGAACTAAGCAAGCACGTTGGGGAATATCCATGGTGCTTCCGTTAGTAACTAAAACAAAAGCTGACACAAGTACCAGTGTGCTTTCACTGAAAACTGCTAAGAACCGATGGTTCATGATTTACGATTACCTTTATGAATATCCTAAGAATACCACTCACTGTCCGGATTCATTTGGCATTGGAGCCAATATTTTCATCGTTAGTTCGGTAAACATACTACGTGAGTCCATATGGAATGTAAGCGAGGGTACTTTATTTATATAATGAATAAATTTGTATTGAATGAGTTGCTTTTATGCAACAAAAGCCAAGCAAAGTAATTTATTTAAGAGAGAAAATTTATTTCAGTTAGGAATTATTGCTACCCATTCGTATTTGTTCCTTTAAAGCCCGTAAGCACGTAAAAGCACGTAAATGATTGATTTACAGTTATGTCAATCTCATTAAGAATAGTGACAATGATGACTTTGTATGAACAAACAGATTTATCTTCTCTCTTTTGTTAAAATAACAAATTTTATAATACCGATTTACTTAACGATAACATTTTCAGTGCTGTTGGAAAGTTTGGGAATACAATTTCTCGCGGAGATATCAGCTGATAGATGAGAGCTGAATCCTATTCTAGCAGACGATGAAGCGTCATCTGCTGTGTTTATATTAAATAAATGCAATGACGTGTATACTTACAAGTGCCTGAATCAATTTGCTTCACGTTAAAATAGTTATGTTCCAAGCATTTTATTGTAAGCTTAAATAATTTGCCATTTCAATAAATTTATAATTGAATGCCAGAGGAACCTAAATTTATAACATAACCCATAATGTCTTGCAGAATATTGTTAAAGGAAAGGGGTATTCGCGAAAATGGCAAACTAAACGTCCTTCGGTGCTGTTAATGAGTAATAACCTGTCAATAACAACATCACACGAGGTCAGCCAGTAAAATTAAACATCTATTTGCAAACTTTGTACCTCCAATCTGTAAACATAGGAGAAAAATATTTCAAAGAGGTCGATTACCGTGATTGTCTTTTCGGAATATCATGAAACTTGGGAGCTAGTCGTCAGTCTTCAGATATTACTCCATTCAGATATTCGAGCTCGCTGTTCCTTTGAAAACTAACATCGATAATGTTCATGAACGCAAGGAGTCAAAAGATATCCATTTTACCCAAGCTCTCGACGAAAAACCTTAGGCGTGTCACATATACTGCATTGAAATTGGTAGCCGTGGTCTCATTTCACCTGATAACGAGCAACGTCTGAAATCTAGCAAAAACATCTGAAAACTTGTAAGAAGCAAGTGAAGACCCTGGAAAATCTCAGCCAGCTTACTTCTCCTTTCAAGTTACACTATTTTGTTGTTTTTTATACATTCTTTGGGTGTCTTTTAGTAATAAAGAATGATTGATAACTATAAATAATAAAAGATCGTTCGTTCGCTCGCGTAAGTCCAAAATCCCAGTGAAAGATCCGTCTTTAACTAGCTGATAGTTTCATCGTCCAGGTTGATCAGGCCTGGGATTCATGTTGGGGACTTGTAGACCTCACAGTCATCTATGATGTAGCTAATGGTTTGTGGCTCTCCACAATCGCAGTTTGGTGAAAGTTCCACACTGATCTTGTGAAAGAAGTGCTTTGTACGGCCAATGCCAGTTCTGAGTCTGTTGAGGTTGACCCATGTTTTCCTATCAAGGTCAGAGCCTTTGAGCTTACAAGATGGGCTGTCCACAAATTGCTGAAGAGGATGACCATTGCTCAGACCATCTGTCATTGATCCATGATGATTGATAGGGATACTGCGACTTCAGTGTCAAGGATTGGGTAGCAAAGTGATTCCGTGGAATTCTCTGATCCTCAAAGGGTGTTGGAGGTGGGATTATTCTACCAGGTTCATCACACTTCTTGGCGAGCTTGATCGTCTGAAAGTTCCTCCTAAGGTTTGCAGGAGCTATACCAGACAGAATTGGAAGGTATTCTACAGGCGTCGCCAAAAGGCAACCACTGACATGTCTCGTTGCATCATTCAGAACGTCATCAATATTGTGTGAGTGTACACTGTGACTCCATGCGCCTGCCTTGTGTGTTGATTGAAAGTACCTCTTCGAAATCCAGCTTGGTGCGGGGTAGATTTGCCTCGACCATATCATTGATCATACCGAGTATCAGTCTCTCAAGCAGCTTATAGAAGTGAGATAGCAGCGAGATGGATCTGTAACTCTTGGGCTAATTTGCTGGTTTCTTAGGCTTTTAAAAATTGCAATGAGCTAGCAAACATTTGTAACACATCTCAAGTACAAAAGGTTTTAGTTATTAAATATATAGACAGACTGACAGTGACCCCTGAAACACATTTATTAAGTGCCACAAATGATGCCTTAAGGAGAGGGGACCGAGACAAGGTATGTACAGGGGTCAAATTTTTATTTTGATCCAATCGTGCTGAAAAGTATACCATGTTATTTGTCTAACCGCAAGGATTCAGGAAAGGTATACTATCTACAATGTAAAGTTTAATAGTTATAGACTAAATTTAATGCAATGGACGTTGGCCTTCTGTGTCCTCTACATCGGAAGCTAAGTATTTTAGACAGTCAAAACTATTCCTTATTTTAATCCTATGAACTCCATCTATAATTTGCACCATTTTTTTATCTAAATCGGAGCAACTTTTAAAAATGTGACCCCTGTACAACTGAAATTGACCCTATTTATTGATTTTTGCTCCTTTACAACATCATTAAATCATATTGAAAAGCGCGCCACTGCACTGTTAAAAATGTGCATCAAAATAACGGCATGTTGACTGGCAGCTGGGACTCACAACAGTTAAAACGACGTTTTTTTACCGTTATTTGCATGTTTCGAGTCCCTTTTTACAGTTATTTGCACGTTTCGAGTCCCGGATGACAGTCAAAACGACGTTTTTTAACACTTAAGTGACCAAGGGGTTTTCACTCCCGTTAGTGCCCAAGGGGGGAGGGGTCCATGAGGCCCCCCCCAGGAAACCACTTTCTCGAGGAAAAAATCCCACGCGTAAAGCGTCGAGCGCGAAAAGAAATTTTGAGGGTCCCTAAGACCCCCCCTTCCTGGTCACTTAAGTGTTAAGAAAAATTTTAACAGTGTGCTTAATATAATTAACCTTGGTTGGGTCACTTGTATAGCGTTATTCCAAACACAGAAAGATTGGCCTTGGGCCAAATTCTCAAATTACATTTCATTCCCATTTTGCTCATATTAATTTCGTACAATTTGAGTTTCAATAGATCAAAGTCCATATTAGCGAAAATGACGGTGGTTTTAGTTCTGGCATCGTCTTTAGTGCTCTTGACGCTGCTAATATGCACAAGGTAAACCACTCTTCATCAATACATTTCCCATCCATGGCATCGTTCCATTATACCGTTTTGCTAGTTCCGACATTCCGTATTCTTCACTCAATTCACATAGGCTATCGGAACCTCTTGTCACAGCGCATTGCTGTTTCCGGTTTTCCTCTGATTGTACATGCACGATCCCTTTCAATACATGCATTTTGCGGGGTGTGACGTCGCAATTGGCACATCGTGCCTCACTTTGTTTTGGTGGTTTTTGAGATGCTTTGGCGTGTTATCATAATGGAGTCGGCGGTGCTCGGCGGTAAACCTATACTCCTTTATAAATATTGTTTGAGTTCCGGTAAAATTTTGTTCTTCCTCGGAGTGGGGTGGTCCCCTTCCATCCACTTTTGGATCAACCTGTAAAATGATTGTAAAGATTCCCATTGACAATTACATTAAATAATTATGCCCAAAATTGGGGTTTTAGCAAGGCGGAAAAAAACCTGACGGGAGGTGGCACCACACCCCCTTCTGTAAACGGGGGATTTATACTACACTCAGCAAAAGAAAGTCCCCCTCTGATACTTTTTGCCGTAACTCGAAAGTATTAACTTATTTTTATTATTCGAAACTAATGGATGGCAACATTTCCTTACGCACAAATACAATTTACTTTCGCCCGAAGACATAGTTTTACCATGAAATCGTTCATTTTATGCAATTTCATGCAATAAAAAAGTTGTCACTATTTTTTCCTGAACGTAGAGTTTGATTTCCAAGTGTGTACGGTTAAACATTCATTCACAATTTTCCTTGAGCAGGTGAATACTACTGGTGTTTCTCTGTCCCTGTGTTGTTACATAATCACAATCGAAAAGAAAAGGGCTGCGCGTCGAGATTTACTTAATCTCTTTTACTGTTCATTTCTTTGGGAAACTAATAGTGTCGCCTGTTGCTGCGGGAAGGCACCAAATGTTTTCTCCTATTATGTTCGGTTTGTGACCGGCAATTTTTGTAGTCCCTTTGTTTAGTTTTTGTGTCGCAACTTCAATAACTGTCTTGTTCATCAAGAAGGACTGGAATGGTCAAGAAAAGAGCGATCAGAAGATGATAATTCCAGCGGGAAATTTGAATTTGTTTCCAGACTGTGATACATATTGTACACTATATTGTACAGCGTATACCCCATACAGCACTGTTTATCGAACCGTTGATCCAAGAGTTTCAAGGACGACTTACTATCATAACAATGCTATCAGTCGGATACATCTTAACTCTCACGGTGAATTTTCGCATCCCGAAAATTTTTGCGAAACTAATATTGTGTATGCTAGGACCATCTACTTTCTTACTAAAAAGTGAACCAATTTCTGATGATTTGTATTCAAATATAAAAATCTTGGGATCTGTAAGAGACCACGGGGCCGTAGAGGAGGATCGCATGTACATAGAACAATCAAGGTACATACCGCAACAACGTCATTCAGCCACTGTATGTAACTATAACAAAACAGAACCAAAGTGTTGACAAGTATACCACATTAAGTTACGCAACCCCCAATTGCCAACCTTTACGCTTACAAATCCCACTTCTGTTCGTAACAAGCTGGATGATACAATCACGCTTGATAGTAACAAATCTGACGTCGCTGCAATTACAGAAACGTGGTTTAAAGACTTGCCTGATGATGTTATGCTCCTGGATGGTTTTAAATGTCATCTCAAGTACGAATGACCCGAAAAAATCAAAAGGTGTGGTGTTGCGATTTTGTACGTAAAACAATTAAAGAGCGAAATTCTTGATAAATATAATAGTGCCTGTTGAACTGGAAGTGCTATGGGTTAAACTCATATACCCACGTATAATTTGAATTTTTTGCTTTGTGTATATTTCCCCGCCTAGATGCAAACTAGATAGTCTGCTTCGAGATCATCTGCTCTCGACCATTGATGCTAGACTATCCAAAAATGTGTCCTTAGTCATCTTGGGTTGATTTTTAATGATTTCGACTACCACTGTCATTGAGTCAGCATGCAAACCGTCAAGCCGATTGTCGGGTTTTCCACACGGAGAATTCAAATTCTTGCTAAGATCATGACTGATATCTCACAATTTTATACAACCCTAGTACACTCTCACCTCTTGGTAAATCAAACAACTGCTGTATATTGACTGACCCCCCCCTGTAAGCTACCACCCAAGCACATAGGAAATTTGTGCGTCCGATAACTGACTCGGCTAAACGCTTTTTTGGTCATGGATTACCAACGGAGACCTGGGGTCAAGTCTATACAGCGGTTGTTGCTAACCACAAGGCATCTACGTGGATCTTGTTGTCAGAAAAAATAGGAATTGCACTTTCCAAAAAGTCAATAAGCGCAGACAGGGGGCAAACCATGGATAACAGAGACTTAAAGCGCCAAATGAATGACGCGGAAAGCCTATTAGGCATGGTGATATGGAAACATACAGGAAACTCCGCAATGAAATCAACGTGATAAATATTCCACGAGAAAGAAAAACTTATAAGAACATAATGTCATTTGCAGGGGCTTAGACTGCTAAATCGCAGATTGCCCCGCATGTTAAATATATTAACTGTCGCGATTGCGCGAAGTCATCAAGCGTCCCTGAACATGGATCATTTATCCAAAGATCCCGGTGAACTTGCTGCTTTAATAAACCAGCATTTTGCCAGTGTATGCAACCAAATGCCACCCCTTGATCTTACAAACCTACCAAGCTTTTTTGTCCAACTCTGGCCTCCCCTGTCTTGACGCCAGGTGAAGTACATAGTAGTCCTGAATAAAATTAACACTTCTAAGCAACACACCTAGTGACTTTCCATCTTAAAATTGTAAAGGAGTTTCTATTGAACTAAGTGAACCATTGACTCATATTTTTAATTCATGTTTGCAAGAGGGGATATTTCCAGATATTGGAAATGTCAATCACACCCAATCCCAAAGGTCCAGACTGCCAATATCTCGATAAATTGAGGCCGATAAGCCTTACTAAATGTTTGGTAAAGTTTTTGAAAGTTTTTGGCGAACTGGACGTTGGAAGATTTTGCTCCCCACCCTGACGGAAACAATACGGTAACATTCCTGACAGCTCGACTACAATTATTTGGTGATCTTGTTTGATGTTATCCTTAGAGGAATCGATCAATCATAATGTTGCCATCAAAAAGCTTATTGACATAGGAGTGCGTCGTCAATTATTCTGTCATTTGTCGCTTTCTATCAAATCGTTCTCAAGTTGTTCGTGTCCAGGGCAAGTCGTCTACTCCCCTTCTTGTGTGGGTGGTGTCCCGCAGGGAACCATTTTGGTCCGTTATCTTCTCTGCTGTTCAAATGACTCTGCCACTGCAGCTGAACTTCGCTGGAAGTATGTAAATGACCTTAACCCTCGGTGAATGTAGGCTGTTCATTCATAGATACAGACTTTCCAAAGTTCCAAAAAAATCTTGCACTCTCAGTGCTTGTGTAAAGAAATTTATGTGCCTAAACCATAAAGTGCCACATGATGCCATATGTAGTTGAAAAAAACACCGCACTTCCCTATTTTTACTCTCAGCGGTAAAGATATCCATACCTGTGAGAGTATGAAATTGGTGGGTGTTACCATTCATAACAATCTCTTTGGGATATCCAAATCACTCAAATGATCGCAAAATCTTCATAACGTTTATATATGCTTTACACACTCAGCGTTCAAGGCCGCTGCTAGTGATCTGTCTTCCTGTTTATCAGACCTACATTCGCCCGGTATTGGAAGATGCTAGTCCTTTGTGGCCATAGCAGCCTCACAATGCCACAGTCCTGACCAAATTGAACTCATTCAAAATCGTTCATGTCGCATTAATCTTGGGGTTACCAATCAAATCATATGCGGAGGATTGAAAACGCTTTGAGCTATGCCCTACTTGTTGAAAGGAGGACCAACTCCTTTGATGTTTTGGCCATAAGCTGCACCATCTGAGGCGTCACCGGAGATGCTTCCCACATTGAAAAGAAGCAGACATGGCCGAAAATCTTAGATTGGCAGAACAACTGGACCCTCCTAATGAGAACAGTCGCTACCGGACTCTACATTCCTCAGTTTTGACCTTTCTTAATCATTGAATGATTTGTACTATATTTTTGTTTTTTTTTAACCATGTATATGTTTGTTTGATGTATGCCAGATGTCTCAGTTGTCAAACTGTATTTCTGGGTCTTTTATACCTTAATAAATAAATAAATAAATAAATAAAAGCAAAAGTTATGTCATCGTGTTATCTTGTTGTGTTTTTGCATATTGCATGTCTGTATGGTTAGGTTTAAAAATGCCGCGCATAAAAAACTTTGAAGAGGCGAGCTAATGCCCTTTCTATCGACGTGTACCTGTAAAGAGGTGTCAAGAAGGTTAGGAGTACCGCAAAGGCTATCCGGAAACTGAGAGTGAAGTTTCGGCAGACGGGATGTAAGGAATCTTCCAAGAAGTGTTCGACCTCGCATTACAACATTGAGGCAGACATGTCCATGGTTTCCAAGGCTTGTCAGAATTGTCCTGTTTTGTTGTAATTAAAATTCAGAGGATAGCACCATACTTAAATTTTAAAAGTCAATGATAAAAATATGACCTTCGCAACAAAACTAATTTGACTCAACTGTATATCCCCGTTTTTACTTTGTCTTGTTTTGCTCTCTCTCTCCTCCTCCAGCTAAGCATCTCAAAAGACGGGTGCATCGTCGGCGATGACAGGGACGATGAAATTTCACTTCAGACCGTCCGCAACCGCCCTTCACACGAGTCTGGGCTTGAAATCACTCGCCCAAAGAAAAAAGCTAAAGCTAACAGATGAGCACCGTCGTGCACGAGTCCGCTTCGCACGTAAGACCCCAGAGATGGAACAGTCTAATTGGGCAAATGTCCTGATTTAGCGATGAATGCCGATTCTACTTGAAAAGGATAGATGGAAGGGAGGGTATGACGAAGAAGGGGAAGCAGCTAACAGCGACTGCTTCAGTAAGTATAGCCCTACCAATCCGAAAGTTTGTGATGTGGGGTGGAGTTCAGTACGATGGAAAGATGATCTTGTCCCTATTCCAGGTCGCTTGACTGCCCGTCCGATATGTGCAACCACATGGTGTGCCATATGCCGCAGCAATCGGCGGATAATTTCATCTTTATGGATGATAACGTTAACACCTCACCGTGCTCATATCACCAACCGGTATCTGGAAGACACTGGGATTGATTTCAATCCACTGGATAACCGGTGGGATACATCAAGATGAGCCGACAGTAAATTTAAATACAACACATCTGTTGATCTTTGCAGATTTGCATTCGCATTTGCAAACTGGCTTGGCCAACTTAGATCACACGTAATACGCCCTTTGTCAACAGTATGCGCAAAGGTGCTTAGTCATTGAGAAGGACGGTGGACTACCCATTATTGAACATTGAACACTTGGCGTGTCCGTGGCTGATTGATAACTTTTGAAATGGAGCAATAAATGTTGTTTTATGACCAGAAATCATGAGTAACCTTTTTTTCACGTTTAGTGTGCAAATTGTGGCAGAGCAAAGTGCAACTTTTTTTCCTTGCATGAAATTTCATAAAATGTGCGTTCATGGTAAAAACCGATGTCTATCGGCAAAAAGTAAATTGTCCTTTTGTGTTCGTAAGAAATTTGCGCATCCATCAGTTTTTGAATAATAAAATAGATTAATACTTTTCGAGGTTACGTCAAAAGTATCAGGGGGGACGTTCTTTTTTTTGCTGAGTGGTAGTCATAGTAGTAGGCCCTTGCCTTTAGTTTAGACGCAACATGACAGTGTAAAGACTAGTCAGCTCGATCACCAATGCCTGTTTTTACTATAACGCTTACCATCGTGCATCCGCTTTATAGACTAAAATGAATAAGGGTAAAGTGTCAAAGTCAAGTATATAGGTCGGCACGGGGTTTTGTAGCGGAAACAAACTTTTCTTAATGTTGTCAACAACATCTACGTTCACAATGTTTGTCAAACGGGGCGGCAAATCTTTCCATGACGGTAAATGCATCAAATCAATCTTACGGACCTCCTACGTGGCATCGTTAATTCCATACTCTTTATAATACCTTCTGTATTTCATTTTGAAAATAGCCTCATGTTGTCAGTTTTTTTTCCATGTAAAAACGAATATTTTACTGAGACATATATAATACACAATGTTATTTATTTTCCTGCTCTTTTAAACACTTTGTCCAATTTCTGAAGATCCAAAAACAAAATGATCACCGGATCAATCACTAGACTAAAGTTTCCGGAAAGAAGGCGCAATCCTCCCACATATGGGGGTCATCATTATCTCATATTTTGCGAGCTTATGAGGGCCAATCAAAACTCGCGGAAATAATGCAATCCCCACCTACTTTATAAGAATGGTTGTTAAGTTCAGTGATCGCCATATTTAGCACGTTTTGGTTTGAAACCACTTGTGCATCACCAAGGATGCTATGTTTAGCAAATTGAATACAATACGATTGTGCACATCTTTTAGAGAACCTTCGAGATGGACCGATAGACTCAAATGAATCTGTAATTAGTGATGTCTCGGGGTCTTGGGCAAGAATTAGATGATGAATGGTTACATTACTGGTTATAAATATGGTTAAATGTGTGTTAACAGAAAGTATTTTTTTTTTAGCAGGTATAACTTAATCATGTTAATTCATACAGACGGTCTCCCCATAGTCCCTGATACAAGATATATACATAAACAAACAACATTAAATTGACTCTACCTACTACAGACACTAGCCAAGCAGCTCACCGTGTTTCATTACATATAGGTTTTCCCAGTTAATTTCGCACTTAATTGGATTTTAATAAAACAGACAATTGGAATTCGTCCTAAAATGTATGTGAATCGCGAGAAACACAAACCAATTAAGTTTTCGGTAACTGATATTCATATTTGTGTCATTGTATTTTCAACTTTGTGTCATTGATTGTCGTCCAATTAGTGCTCGTCGAATTCGTCCGTTAATATAAAGACCGGTGTATTAAAAAAGCAACATTCGTCATTTTAAACATGGTTGTAAATTTCATTCCAGTTTTACAGTGTTGTTTCTGCAGCGCATTGAGACTTAATTTTGTAATGCGCTTTTATAAGCATGGTTGTATTATATCTTATTATTTTTCATTGAATATCGTTATCGTCTCTTTCATTTAGTCACGTGTGTAGGCGTAGTTTATTACATTAAATATGGTTCTTTGGGATAGTTGTCTGAAAATGTTTTTTCCCTCCAATGTATCTTCAAAAACGTGCTAATTTCTCTGCTGCCTTATCTTTTTTATCCCTTTTCGCCTGAATCTACGGCAAATAGTGAATTTCACCAATTGGTTAAATAAGACGTATATCGAAAACATTGTTCCTTTCGATATAAAAAAATGAATCTTTGAAACTATGTCTGTTTAATCTGTTGGGGGTTTGCAACTTTTACCTTTGAATTTTTCATGATTTTGACTATTTTGGCTTTAACCCCTAAAATCATTGCGGGAATTTTACCCTTTATGACCACCCACAAGATAGAAGATATTCAAATAAGCATAGTGAAACCACACCCGCACCTTTTTCTATACAGGGCCTGCTTTTTAACATGCAACTATTAAATTGGACATGGCCTATTAGTGGGAACCAATCATGAGTTACACTTTATTTCATTTCATGATACCCCGATATGAAAGAGACAAAATTCTTAAAATCAATTACTAAAGACTAAATCGCTTTTCTATTCAGTTAAAAAAAAACAACAAAAGTATCATCGCCACGCGGGACGAATTTGTCACGGATTTGACGAATATCAACGACACACCGTGGTGAAAATACAATACACAAAAATGAACAACAGTTAACTGAAAGTTAAATCGGTTTTGCGCTTGTTCTCGCGATTCACAATTTTTAGGACGAATCCAATTGTTCTGTATTTATATAAAATCAATTACACAATGCGAAATAACTGGGAAAGACCTTTATAAATCTATATCGGCAAGGAAAAACATACACTGTTGCTACCTAAAGTTGGAATAAATATTTTGACCACTTTTTTTGAATGCTGCTTCCCCTCCCTCTTTCTTTAAAATTGTTCATTCTGATCTAATTTGAATATAACAAACTTCCTTTGTGTGAAAAACACCCTTTTGATATTTTCCCTTCTTTGAGTATTTGCAATTTTAACGTACAAGTGCCATTGAAAGTAGTGCAGTAACGACGGCTTCTTGCCCTCCTTATATGGGTGTGAAAATAATCATTGTCCGGCAGGTATCATATCCGGGCTTCATAGACGACAACGGAATAAAGCGTGAACTAATGTTGCTTGGAAGAGTCAACTGAATCGATTGCCCTATTGTTCAACCGTTGTTCCCGGACGTGAGCCCGGAGGGACAATCTTCTGCCACGCCGGTCAAAATGTTTCACTTCTTCGATCGCCCGCCCTCTATACATGTATAGAGTGCAGTGATTAACACAAGTTTTTCCACATCAGTCATTTTTAGCATATAACACATTTTTTGAGAGTGATTTTCATGCATATAAATGTATAAATAGTACTGTTTTAAAGGGTCAATCAGTCACTAACATCGAGTATAGCCACCCCTGGCATGAATTAGCGCCATTAGTGCGTCGCGGCATACTTTCCACAAGGTTGTTTATGATGTCAGAATGGCATAGCGTCCCACTCATCGGTGAAGGCTGAAGCTATACTCCGTAGTGTTTGAGGAAGATTGTCGCTGTAATTGATGGCGGTCCGCCTAAGACATACCCAGCATTCCATATGGGTTCAAATCAGGGAAGTAAGCAGGCCATGGCATCTGCTTCACCCACTCTGCCTCAAGTAATTGTCTTACTACAGCGGACCTGTGCGGCGTTACATTGTCGTCTTGCAACGAAAGGTTGAATACAAAACTTCTTTGCATTTAGCAGACAGTGGTTTTTGCAGAATGTCCGGTACACACGGCGTTCAGATTTCTCTGACACAACCGTGATATTTTTTCCTTCATAATAATACCGACAACCTTCCTTCGCTCCCTGATCCTCCACCCACCTAAATCAAGAAGAAAAGCAGCCGCCTGCGCTCTGCATCTTTTTCGACATAATGAGAACCATACCGAAAACTATTGATAACATTCCAACGCATTTTCTCTCTCGGACTTTCTAGACAATCAGACCCATCAATACAAGTTGCGCTGTGAAGAAAGTTGATCTAGGCAGTAGAGAGAGAGAGAGAGGAGAAGGGACAGTCACACAAGATAGGACGTGATGTGCTCGAAAGAACTTAGGTCACCATCTTTAAATTTTCCTTCCACATAGATAGAAGATTATTCAAATAAGCATAGTGAAACCCCACCAGCACCTTTTTCTTAGACGAAGGCTGCTTTTTACATGCACTATTAATTGGACATGGCCTATAAGGTGAGAACCAATCATGAGTTTAACACTTTATTTCATTTAATGATTACCCGCGGAATATGAAAGACAAAATTCTTAAAATCAATTATAAAAGACTAAATCGCTTTTTCTATTCAGTAGTCATCGCCACGCGGGACGAATTTGTCAACGGATTTGACGAATATCAACGACACACAGTTGAAATACAATGACACAAAAATGAACAACAGTTACTGAAAAGTTAAATCGGTTTTGCGTTTCTCGCGATTCACATTTTTAGGACGAAATCCAATTGTCTGTTTTATTAAAATCAATTACACAAGTGCGAAAATAACTGGGAAAACCTATTATAAATATATATTAGAAGAACATACACTGTTGCTCATAAAGTTGGAATAAAATATTTTTACCACTTTTTATGGAATGATGCTTCCCCTCCCCTCTTTCTTTATTTGTTCATTAATGATCTATTTTGAATATAACAAAATTCCTTTGTGTGAAAAAACCCTTTTATTTTCCCTTATTTTGAGTAAATTTGCAAATTTAACGTACAAGTGCCATTGAAAGTAGTGCAGTAACGACGGCTTCTTGCCCTCCTTAATATGCCGGTGTGAAAGTAATCATTGTCCGGCAGGTATCATAGTCCGGGCTTCATAGACGACAACGGAATAAAGCGTGAAACTAATGTTGCGTGAAGAGTCAACTGAATCGATTGCCCTATTGTTCACCGTTGTTCCCGGACTGTGAGCCCGGAGGACCATATCTTCTGCCACGCCGGTCAAAATGTTTCACTTTTCGATCGCCGCCCGCTATACATGTATAGAGGTCAGTGATTTGAACAGCAAGTTTTTCACATCAGTCATTTTTACATATAACACATTTTTGGGTGATTTCATGCATCGAAATGTTAAATAGTACTGTTTTAAATGTCAATCAATCACTAACATCGAGTATAGCCACCCCTGGCATGAATTAGCGCATTAGTGCGTCGCGGCATACTGTCCACAAGGTTGTTTATGATGTCAATGGGCAGAGCGTCCCACTCATCGGTGAAAGGCTGAGCTAACTCCTGTAGTGTTTGAGGAAGATTGTCGCTGTAATTGATGGCTCCGCCTAAGACATACCAGCATGCTCGATAGGGTTCAAATCAGGGGTGCAAGCAGGCCATGGTATCTGCTCCACCCCCTCTGCCTCAAGAAATTGTCTCACTACAGAAGCCCTGTGCGGCGTGACATTGTCGTCTTGCAACCGAAGATTGTTTGAATAAAAAACTTCTTGCATGTAGCAGACAGTGGTTTTGCAGAATGTCCAGGTACACGACGGCGTTCATGTTTCCATCTGACACAACCAGTGATATTTTTTCCTTCATAATGAATACCGACACATTCCTCACTGAGCCGCCACCACCTAAATCAAGAAGAAAAACACCCCTGCATCTTTTTCGACATAATGAGAACCATAACGGAAACTATTGATAACATTTTCCACCAATTTTCTCTCGGACTTCTAGACAATTGCAGACCACTCAATACAAGTTGACGCTGGGAAGGAAGATGATCTAGGCAGTAGAGAGAGAGAGAGAGAGAGAGAGAGAGAGAGAGAGAGAAGGACAAGTCATAAACAAAGATAGGACTTGATGTGCTCGAAAGAACTTAGGTCACCATATTTAAATTTTCCTTCTACATATAGACAACTTTTTCACCTCTTCATAAGCACACTTTTTATTTTTACTGGGAAACACCTTTGACGTCACTGAGTAGTAGTCCTTAAATACAGTCCACACCCATTTATTATGATTTATTGTATCAGGTTGATATGAGCTGTTGTCTTCCTATGAACTATTATAGAGTCAGTTTTAACTACGTTATATGGCCCAAGTAGTAACCATTTTAATATTTTTACGGAAATGATTTAGGGTCATTATCAGAAAGTGTTATTTAATAACGTCGAAAAGATAGGTAGGGCTGCTGCTTTTCTTCCTGATTTACTTACCTAGAACGAATATAATCACTGCCATCTTTAAAATCAAGCCTGTACGTAAATATAAACGCCATAAATTCTTTTTCGAGCTCCCAAAATATCACCTTCTTTTAGGCTCTTATTTCAACAACTTACCATTTTAAGTTCATTTAGCAAAATATGCCTCCTTGCGGCGGCCATCTTGGACGCCTAGAAGTTTAATCCTCCTTCAGGAAGTCAAAAACTTGGTTTCTTGTAGTCGTTGATAAAATTTGTATCTGTAATTAAATTATAATGGCGGTTTTACATAAAGCAATGACAGCCATTTTGAAATGGCAAGACCGCCAATATGCAAAGCTTTTCGGGGCGGAAACATACCTAATCCTAGTCAGGGGGACATACCCTTCAAGGTGATATGGGAAAATTAATCACTAATTGAGTGCAACGAACGGAAAATCTGATGATGGCAGCTCATGGACTACAAAGTGTTTTCACGTTTTCTAGGCAACATTGACCTGCAGATGCCAAGTCTCGATGAAGCAGCTTTTGTATCTTTGACCATTTATTCCAGGTATCGTCATCACCGACATCACAAGGCCGTCGCTATGGGGGTGGAACACCCCCAGCGATCCTCAAGAAGGAGAAGAGAAGAAAGAAAAAGAGAAGAGAAGAGAGAGGAGAAGAGAAGAAAGAAAAAGAGAACAGAGAAAGAGAAGAAGGGAGAGAGAAAGAGAAAAAGAAAGAGAGAAATGAAGGGGAAGAAAGAATGAAACAAAAAGAGAACGGCATCAGAACGCATTAGATTGAACTTAGCATAAATCCAAATATCACAATTATTTAAAATGGCTTCCTCTCAAGTCAACCAGTTTTGTTCTAAGTCTAGCCAACGGTAATGGATCCAAATGGGTAAATAAATTTAAGAAACCACGAGGGTGGCAGTGGTATGGGCAAACGGGAGGGGAGCCATGAGCAATTCCCCCTAGTTTGGTCTACCAGTGTAAGGGGGAGTTTCAGAAGGGGAGCTGAAGTGGTCAAGAAAAAAATTAGTAGGGATTGGTTCCCCAGCCCCATAAACTTATAGGTCTACTGGCTGTCAGTTGGGCTAAGTACCCATTCTCAAATACCATACTTTATCCACCCCAAAAACCTTTCTTAATAGCTAAAATCCACGCACTTCCGGGGGCTCCGCCCCTGGACCACGGCAGGGGCTCTGCTCTTGCACCCCACTCGTTTACGACATTATTGGCTCTCGCTATGTGTATTCCCTCCGGCAGTACAAGCTTATACGTGTATACTGCACGTCCTATGAGCAAAGTTGAATTGGTTACTATTTAACCCTCCAAAAGTGGCCATCTTGAAGGTTCCGGGGGCTCCGCCCCTGAACCCCGGCAGAGGCTCTGCCTCTTCACCTCACCAGGGGCCCTAAAGCAGGCCCCTGGACCCCACGCGGTCAGTGCTTTCAGGTTTGCGCCCTTGTGTCAAGGCACTTCCGGTATGAAGTTTGGTTCAAACCATCAAGAAAAAATGGTCTAAAGAGGATCTACTTCGGAAAGTTTTTAATGGTCCTTACCCTATCGACACGGGCCAATTCTGTATACGTTATAGCACATAAGTCAGTGGCTTTAGAGATGGCGTCACAAATACTTGCATTGCATTTGGAAAGCCATCTAAAAAGAATATCAGCAAAGACTAGGCTTGTTTGGACTAATTTGGATGCATTTTTCATGCTGATTCTGAATATGCACTGGAAAATTAATAATTTTGACCTTTTTGAAACAAAATTGGACAGATTTGGAACGTTCAGCGACTGGAGTCGCTTGTCGTGTTCAAAGGATTAAGTAGGCAACGAACCACACGCCGTTAGTTGCCGTTAGTTGCATTTTATACGCTCATCGTACGCTTCCAAGGACTCTTACTGCAGCAATAACATTTCTTCAGTTTACACCACCCCTGACAAAATGTCTAGCAACTGAGACCACTTTACTTGCAATTTCACAAAAGAATATGATGTCACTGCTACAATTCACTCTAGATAAGTTATATAATACTGACCAAGCTTTATTTGTTGGTGAAAATTTACTAGCACATTTAACCTAGGTTAGTTAAATTCATGATGAAATTTCTGATTTTGGTTGAAAATCTAAACTTTTAATGATTTTTGTGCTTGCATATGGCCTCAATATACTGTTTTGGTTCATCCTTCATGTAAGACTGCATGGAATTAGCCTAGCATGAAATCTTCTATAAGAGGATCAAAGGATTACCAGGATTGTACAGCTTTATTCCGTAAAAGAGTCTTTACTCTAGTAGCTTCTAGTCTAACTCATGAATATCTTACACCAAGAACACACCACTTTTTGTGAGACCCCCGCCACCTTAATAAGTGGACTGGTTGAGTAATAATAGATAAGAGTGACGTTAAAGTCACCATCGATAAAGTCATCTACAATGAAAACACGTTTGTTAGTCTTATTGAGGTTTGTGAGTGTTCGTAGTGCTATTAAAGTGTTGGATCGAGTGTTTACGGAGCCTGTAGGCGATAACAACAATAAGTAGACCTTGGATGTAAAGTAAACATTAAACTGTGTGAGCCATGATTCTAAGAAGACTAAAATGTAAAATGGTTAATGCGTGATCATGGCGATCAAGTTGGCGTTAATAGTTGGCCATTTCTTTCTAATATTTAGTGATGCTACGGCAGTTTTTGTTTTTCTTCTTGATGTTTGTATTGTCTTGAGCAGTGTGGGTGTTATTTCTTTGAAGAAATGCCCTCAAGGTTTCCTCTATTGATTTTTAGCGATAGCAATCTGCTTTTTTATGTGATTTCTTCTCTTAGCAAACTGCCTTTATTATAAAATCAATTAAAGATATAAACACATACCATTGACGGTATCACTCAGATAAAATGATTCGAAAGCATGATCATTATTCACAATCACAAAGCACAGAACAAATGGTCACTGTGCAATACCAGGTCGCACGCGGTAGTGTTTGACCACCACCATATGCTCCAGGAGCAGGTCTCCCTCAAACTCAAAGTGCCAGCTATTGCTTTTCTGATCTTTTTTGTTTTTCCTCTAACCCCAAAACATAATGAAATTTCATATAGTTTAAAGAAGCAGGAGTGAGATTCGAAACTTAGGACAATATAACCAATATATAATCAGATCTCTACAGAAAAAATGATATACATTTTGAGGTGTATTGTGTACACCACCGCACCTTAAGACACCGTTTCTCAAAATACTAAAATGCGAAACGGTTTCGTTTCGCTTCGCAAAATACAGTAAGCCTTTTAGATGCAAAGAATTATGCCTTTTTCACGCTTTGTACAATAAAAGGCAAAGTTTTGTTTGCGTTTACTGACGGGTATATAATTGTTTACCTTCATCTTTTTACCCTGGTCAGACTACCGCGGCTGACGGGGATCCCACTTCAGCGGGCAAAATAATAAGAAAGTTAAAGTTCAATACCTAATTGTGGGTGCGTGGATTATACACTTATGGATAACACTGGATCAGAAAGGCCAGAGAGAAGAAGAACAGCAATAGTTGGGCGTGAACTTGCCAGATATGATATCGACATTGCTGCTTTCAGTGAAACTCGATTTCCCAATGCAGGTCAGATTGTGGAAAATGGAGCTGGTTATACCTTCTTTTGGAGTGGTCGTAGTGAAAATGAGCGTCGTGAAGTAGGTGTGGGTTTTGCAATAAAGTCGTCCACTCTCCAGTCTCCCAACAGCTATAAATGATCGGCTGATGACTCTGAATCTCCCTCTAGTTGGCAAAAAACAGGCCACCTTCGTTAGTATGTATGCACCAACGATGAGAAATTCTGACGAAGTCAAAGATAATTTCAATGAAGTCCTCATTTCTACTATTCCCAAATCAGACAAACTCATCATCTTAGGTGACTTCAATGCCAGAGTTGCCAGAGACTATCATTGATGGAAGGGCACTCTTGGTGTACAGGGTATTGGAAAGTGCAATAGCAACGGCCTGTTACTCCTCCGTACTTGTAGCCCATAAGCTGCCATCATCAGATTTTCTGTTCGTTGCACCCAATTAGTGATTAATTTCCCCATATATCACCTTGAAGGGGATGTTCTCCTGACTAGGATTAAGTATGTTTCCGCCCCGAAAAGCTGCATGTTAGCGTGTCCTGCCCATTTCAAAATGGCCTCCATTGTTTTATGTAAACCGCCATTATAATTTCATTACAGATAAAAATTTTATCCAAGACTACACGAAACCAAGTTTTTAACTGCCTGAAGGGGGCTTAAACATCTAGGCGTCCAAGATGGCCGCCGCAAGGAGGCGTATTTTGCTAAATGAACTTAAAATGGCAAATTGTTGAAATAAGGACCTGAGTGATATTTTGAGAGCTCCAAAAATAATTTATGGCATTTATATTTTACCTACAGGTTTGTTTTTAAAGATGGCGGTGATTATATTCGCTCTAGGGTACGTAAATCAGGAAGGAAAGCAGCCCTACCCATCTTTCGACGTTATTAAACAACACTTTCTAATAATGACCCTAAATCATTTCCAAGATGTAAAAAATATTAAAGTTAGGTATTAACTTGTCTTAGAGAGTTGCCGTTACTATAGCTGGTTACTACTTGGACCATATAACGTAGTTTAGACTCTATAATAGCTCATAGGAAGACAACGGCTCATATCAACCTGATACAATAAAATCATAATAAATGGGTGTGGACTGTATTTTAGGACTACTCAGTGACGTCATAGGTGTTTCCCAGTAAAAATAAAAAATATGCTTATGAAGAAGTGAAAAAAATGTCTATATATAGAAGGGAAATTTAAATATGGTGACCGAAGTGTCTTTCGAGCACATCAAGTGCTATCTTTGTTTCTGACTTGTACCATAGGCTCCCCCTCTCTCTACTGCCTAGATCAGCTTCCTTCCCAGCGTCAACTACTGTTGAGTGGTCTGCAATTATCCAGAAGTACGAGAGAAAATTGCGGAAAAAATGTTATCAATAGTTTTCGTTATGGTTCTTATTATGTCGAAAAAGATGTGCAGGGGTGTTTTTCTTCTTGATTTATGTCCCCCGGAGCGGGTATAACCGCCGCCATCATGAGTTATGATCATGTCCGCAATACACAAATGTCATTAAATCTCTTTTTGGTGCTCTCAAATATTACTCGCATTCTTACCCCATCTATTTGACAATTTTAGTACATTTAACAAAACATGCCTCCTACCGGCGGCCATCTTGGAAACTTAAATGTTTAAGCCCACTTCAGGAAGGTAGATAGATATGGATGTGTGCGCCTGACAGGCTGCCACAGCAAATTCACTGCTCCAGTTGATTCAAGATTTTCTTGGTTTCAGCTGGAAATTTTACTTCTACCTTTGACAGCATAATAATTTTATATCAGTGATCATAGCTACCCATGTTGTGGATCATTTTTGTCTGCATGATGGAATTTCAGATGATTTTGTGATTTTCATTTTGTCACATCTCATCCTATGTGGATAGTACATCATATACCACACAGTCAGTCAGTACTTCAGATTGGATCAATACTACTCACAATAGCTACTCAATGGGAGTGATGAAGCAGTTCATCCTAATTGCCTTGGTCATCACAGGACACTACTGATGATAGAGTGGCCTTTCATTACTACTATGACACTAATATAGAGACCACATCAGGATCCTGTAAACCTGTACCTCTTAAGTACCTTGGTACTCATATTTGTTACTACCCCAACTGTACAGCTTCTTTTCAAGTGCAGCTGCTAACTGCTGGTGACATAGAGTCAAATCCTGGACATGTTGAATTGGCTCCGAATTTGGCGTCATCTCCTGAAAATGAGCGTATTGTTTATAGTACAACCCAACTACTCGATGCTAATAATGATAAGTTACCCTTGTCACTAACTACCTGGTTAACATAACATCCTTAGGTATACAGGCATAACCCATAACAACGGCAGCGTCAATCTTTTACCCATACCAAGGCCTAATGTTGATGTTTCAACTGAATCAAATCTGCTATCTTTCATCTTGTGGAATGCTCAATCCGTGAGAAATAAAACTACCACCTGTTCTGATTTAGTGTTAGACACTAACCTGGATGCTCTGTTTCTTACAGAAACCTGGTTGCGTGACTGTGAAAATGTAGTAACCGGTGAACTCTGTCCTCCAGGTTACACTTTCATTAATGTACCCATGCAGAGAGGATAACCATGGTGGAATTGGTATCATCTACAGATGCTCCCTCAAATTTCTAGACAATACCATTCGATTTCAAGTCTGTCACGTTTGAGTACACTGTTATCTCAAATCGGGAGCGCAAAATCTACTATGTTGTACTTTCCAGACCCCCTCCATCCAAGGCAAATGGTCTTAGACTGTCTCAGTTTCTTGACGAATTTAAAACCTTTTTAGTTTAGGTCAACTCATTGGCTGGAAAAGCCATTGTGATGGGTGATTTAACTTCCATTGTGATTTACCTGAGAAGTCTGACGTCGGTAGGTTCCTTAATATTATAGAAAGTGCTGACTTCCACCAATACGTTTATGGACCTACACACATTGCTGGTCACACACTGGATTTGATTCTAGCTCGTCCTCATGATAATGTTGTCAAGGAATGTATACCTGGCGTCAGGCTTTCAGACCATCATCTTGTGCATTTTAAGGTTTTGTCACAAAGACCTAGTGAGCAGAAGAATGTCACACTTTTACGCAATTTTCACAAAATTGATATCACTAATTTCCAAAAAGAATTAAAATCTCAGTTTGATGATATCATTGTCCACTCAAACAATGTTGACTGTTTGTCTGAGGCATTTGAAGAGTCAATTACTATGATCCTTGACCGTCATGCCCCTGCCTCAAAGAAAACTCGTAGTGTCCGTGTGAGACAGCTTTGGTATAATTCGAGTATACATGAGGTTCGCAGACTTCGTCGTAAATGGGAAAAGAAATGGCATAAAACTAGATTAGAGGTTTATCATCACCAGTATATTGAACAGAACAAAGTGGTTAACAAGATGATCGAGGAAGCCAAGAAACATATCTTGGAGAAACTCCAGTCTGCTTGTGATTCTAAGACTGTGTTTAAAATTATTAAAGGTCTCTCAAATAACTCCAGTAAAGTGTTACCAGCATATGATTGTGCAAGCACACTTTGTAGTGCGTTTGCTAGGTATTTTCAAGAGAAGGTGGCTAAGATCTCTTCTAATCTTGAAAGAAATCAATCAAATGCTGCAAATTGTGACTTATACAACGTTTCTGTTACATGTAAACTGTAACATGTTTCTGTTACATGTAAAATAAAATGAACTTGAACTTGAACTTAAACTATCCAAGTTCAGTCAGTTATCTGAAGATGATGTTCTGAAACTTGTAAATAGTACTGCAACTAAGGGCTGTGTATTAGATCCAGTGCCTACTTGGTTTTTGAAAGAAAATGTCATTACTTTTGTTCCTATCATGACCAACATCATAAACATGTCTCTCTCAACAGGTATATTTCCAGCAACTTTCAAACATGCCATCCTTAATCCGCTCATTAAGAAACAGTCACTTAACCCTGAAGAACTGAAAAACTATCGCCCTGTAGCCAACATCAAGTTCTATCTAAACTGATAGAGAAACATGTGGTGAATGAAATTAATAACCACATGAATACCAACAATCTGGGCAAGGACTTTCAGTCTGCATATTGTTCTGCGCGCAGTACAGAGACCGCATTATTGAAGGTAAAAAACGACATCATGTGCATGATCCATAACCAGAAGGGTGTGTTCCTAGTGTTATTAGATTTAAATGCCGCTTTTGATACGGTTAATCACAGTATCCTCTTCAATAGATTAGAGTGTGAAATTGGCATCACGGGAACTGCTTTAGATTGGTTCAGATCATACTTTTGTGGAAGAACAACGCGGGTTTTTGTTGATAACACCTACTCAGACTCACAGAACATGTGCTACGGACTTCCACAAGGTTCTATTGTTGGACCTAAATGTTTCACAATACATACTATACCTATCGGAAGTATCATAAAGAAGCATAAATTATACCATCATATTTATGCAGATGACATCCAAATTTATATCAGTTTTAACCCATCAGATCCAGTCTTCCTTTGCTGCACTTACGGATTGCATCAACGAAATCCGCTCTTGGATGACGGATTATGCCAAAACTGAACAATGATAAAACTGAATTCTTTGTGGCTACTTCCCATCATTCTAGACGACTGATGCCAAGTGTACATCTCCAAGTGGGTGATGAAATTATTAATCCTTCAAGAACTGTAAGAAATCTGGGCATCATCTTTGATGACATTCTTTCAATGTCCACACAGATAACATCTCTTTCCAGTTCTTTGACTTACCACCTACGTAATATCACCCGTATTCGGCGTTTTTTGGATTTGAACACCTGCGATAGTATTGTGCGATCACAATGTTCTCTCAAGGATGGACTATGGAAATTCCCTCTTACTTGGAGCAATAACTTCTCATCTCAATAAACTTCAGCATCTTCAAAACTGGGCTGCCAAGCTCATTTTCTCAGCATCAAAATATGACCATGCTAGTCAATATCGTAAGGAACTTCATTGGCTTCCGGTGAGAGAGCGCATCCTTTACAAGATACTGTTGTACGTGTTTAAATGCCTAAATGGATATGCTCCAGCCTATCTTGCATCATGTTTTAGTCTTTACCATCAAACTCGTTCTGGTCTTCGCTCAGCTAAAGATATTACTCGTCTTTCTGAACCAAAACTGTTTCGCAAATGTCTCCATTCAGCAGCTGATAAGGCCTTCTCACTTGCCGCTCCAAAATTATGGAACAATCTGCCTGTCAACATCCGTACAGCTGATTCAGTGACTAGTTTTAAGGAAATGCTCAAATCTCATCTGTTTCCACAGTAGCTTTTTGATTGCAATGGTTTTGCTGTATCATTGTACTTTGAATTTGCTTTCAGCGCTGTGGTCTAAATGTAATGGCGCTATATAAATGCCAAATATGTATGTATGTATGTATGTATGTATGTATGTATGTACAAAAAGAGATATCGAAATACAACACTTCTATGACTATTTACCACGAAAAGACCATTTCGAGTGATCTTATCACAAATGACGATGAGGAGGTTCAATTTGTCAATATATTTCAGGTCATACAAGCAAGAAAACCCGATCTTTTCCTCATTGATTACGAGAATATGAAGTGCTTTATAATTTTTTTTTTTTTTTTTTTTTCTCCAGCCTATCTTGCATCATGTTTTAGTCTTTACCATCAAACTCGTTCTGGTCTTCGCTCAGCTAAAGATATTACTCGTCTTTCTGAACCAAAACTGTTCCGCAAATGTCTCCATTCAGCAGCTGATAAGGCCTTCTCACTTGCCGCTCCAAAATTATGGAACAATCTGCCTGTCAACATCCGTACAGCTGATTCAGTTGACTAGTTTTAAGAAAATGCTTAAATCTCATCTGTTTCCACAGTAGCTTTTTGATTGCATTGTTTTTGCTGTATCATTGTACTTTGAATTTGCTTTCAGCGCTGTGGTCTAAATGTAATGGCGCTATATAAATGCCAAATATGTATGTATGTATTGTAACGTTTGGATGTTTGTTTGCCCTAACGTCACATGGGGAATAACTCAAACGGTAGAGAATATTATATACTTTGTTCAACTTTTAATGAAGCTTGTTGTAAAAGCACGTCTACTCCCAAAGAAGATACATGATCATCTCCCCAGTTCAAACTACTGCGATGAATCCACTTGGAGAAAGTGAGGGCGCTAGACCTCCCCAAACACGGAGGCCAGAGGGCTACCGTCACAGTATGTATGTATGCAGAACTTTATTTTGTTTAGTCCTAGATAAAATTCCTATCTATAATGAAATACAATAGCAGTTTTTCATAAAACAATGGTGGCCATTTTGAAATAGGCAGTACGCGCTAATATGCAACTTTTCGGGGCGGAAACATACCTAATCCTAGTCAGGGGGACACCCCCTTCAAGGTGATATATTGGAAATTAATCACCAGGTGGGTGCAACAAACTCGAATTTTAAGGCCCGTACAGAAACTGGCTCATGGACTATTGTGCTGTGCATGACCTTCTCATCGCCAATACCATCTTTCAAGTACCTACTCGCAAGAAGACCACATGGATGCACCCCAGACCTGGTTATTGGCATCTGATTGACTACATAATTGTCAGGAGTAAAGACAAAACGATGTCCAAGTAACCAAAGCCATGTGTGGTGCCCATTGCTGGACGGACCATCGTCTCATCGTCTCTAACCTAAAATTTCGCATCCAGCCTCCGAGACGTCCACAAGGCAAATCTGCTTTCAAACGACTTCATCTTGCCGGACTTGAAGATAAATGCTTTCGGCAATATATTTCTGATGCCCTTGACAAACGCCTTGAAGACCGTCCACCTGATTCTTGAAATATCGAAGATGATTGGACAGCATTCCGACATGAGACATATGCAACATCACAAGAAATACTCGGCTGTACTCCACGCAAACACTAAGACTGGTTTGATGAAGATGACATAGAGATCCATGCTCTGTTAGATGAAGAAGCATCGTCGTCACAAGGAATATCAATGTGACTCCAAGTCCTCAGCGAAGAAAGCAACATTTTGTGATGTTCGCAGACAGATCCAGTCGAGGCTTAGGAAAATGAAATACACCTGGATTATACTGATGCCAAAAATGCCAAGAAGTTCTACAATGCAATCAAAGCAGTTTATGGACCACAGATATCAGGTACATCACTAATCTTAAGTGCAGATGGAAGCACACTCATCATAGAAAAAAAGGAAATTCTTGAGAGATAGGCAGAGCACTTCAAAAAACGTGCTTAATCAACAATCCACTATAAATGAGGAAGCCATAGACCAGTTACCCCAGGTGGAAGTAAACGCTTCTCTCTTTGATCCACATATCTTCGATGAAACTGCAGATGCTATAAGTTAGCTATCAAATGGCAAGGCTCCAGGACCAGATGCTATGCCAGCTGAAATATAGAAAGCAGGTCATATCTTAGTTGAGAAACTCAACAAGCTCTTCAAGTCTATGAGGGAACAAGAGTCAGTGCCTCAGGAATTTAAAGATGCTTCCATAATCCATCTGTATAAGAAGAAAGGAAACAGGCAGTCGTGTGATAATCACAGAGGCATATCTCTGCTGTCAATTGCTGGCAAAATCCTTGCAAGAATTATCCTGAACCGTCTCATCTGTCACCTTGAGCAGGGAGATCTTCTACCTGAGAGTCAGTGCCGCTTTAGAAAAAATCGTGGTACCACCGATATTATTTTTGCTGCTCGTCAACTTCAAGAGCAATACCAAGAGCAAAATTTAGAACTTTATCTCACCTTTGTCGATCTAACAAAGGCATTTGATTTAGTCTGTCGTGAAGGGTTGTAGAAAATCATGTCCACATTCGGTTGCCCAGAGAAACTCATCACCATGGTACGCCAATTTCATGATGGCATGATGGCAAGTGTACAAGATCAAAACGCATCATCTGCCAGTTTCCCAGTCACAAATGGCGTCAAACAAGGTTGTGTTTTGGCACCAATACTATTCAGCATGATGTTCTCTGCAATGTTTCAGTATGCCTTCACAAATAACTCCAATGGCATCAAATACAACTATAGATTTGATGGTGGCTTGTTCAACCTGAGGCGACTGCAGGCCAAACCAAGATTCAAGAAGGAACAGTCTGTGAGCTACTCTTTGCCGACGACAGTGCTCTTGCTGCTGTGCACTGTAAAGCTGTTCTCCTCTGCATGCAAGTTCGGCTTGACCATCAGTACCAAAACACTGACGTTATGTACCAACCAGCTCCTGGTAAGCCCTATGTTGAACCGACCATCTCTGTCAATAATGAAAAGCTTCCTACTGCAGACGACTTCACCTACTTGGGGAGTACCCTATCCCATTCCGTCAACATCGATTCAGAAGTTAACAACAGGATCGCTAAAGCATGTGCTGCCTTTGGTCGTCTTCGTGGCAAGGTATGGGAAAGACACGGCATCACACTTGACACCAAACTCAAAGTGCACCAAGCCATTGTTATGCCAACTATTTGGTTGCGAAACTTGGACTGTATACCAACGACATGCCAGATCTTTGAACCGCTTCCAGCTAAACTGGATGGGGTGCATCTTTTGACACCTTACATACATCAACTGTTGCCTTGGCATACTCCACTGCTAAATACGCTGCACCAGTATGGAGTCACAGTGTACATTCACACAAGATTGATGTCGTTCTGAATGATGCAATGAGACTTGTTAGTGGTTGCCTTTTGGCGACGCCAGTAGAATATCTTCCAATCCTGTCTGGCATAGCTCCTGCAAACCTTAGGAGGAACCTTCAGACGATCAAGCTCGCCAAGAAATGTGATGAACCCGGTAGCCTAATCCCCCCACCAACACCCTTTGAGGATCAGAGAATTCCACGGAATCACTTTGCTACCCAATCCATGACACTGCAGTCACAGTATCCCTATCGATCATACTGGATCAATGACAGATGGTATGAGCAATGGTCATCCTCTTCTTTGAACCTAAAGCAGTTTGTGGACAGCCCATCTAGCAAGCTCAAAGGCTGTGGCCTTGATAGGAAAGCATGGGTCAACCTCAACAGACTCAGAGCTGGCGTTGGTCGTACAAAGAACTTCCTTCACCAGATCGGAGTAGAACTTTCACCAAACTGTGATTGTGGAGAGCCACAAACCATTAGCCACATCATAGATGACTGTGAGGTCTACAAGTCCCCACGAGGAATTCCAGGCCTGATCAACCTGGATGATGAAACTATCAGCTGGTTAAAGACGGATCTTCCACTGTGATTTTTGGACTTGCACGCACGAACGAACGAGCTAAACTGCTTGAGGAAGATTCTTAGGATTAGGTGGCAAGACAAGATTCTAGACACAGAAGTTCTCACTCGCTCCAACATGATTAGTATCCATACCATGCTGATGAAATATCAACTCAGATGGTCTGGTCATATGGTCAGAATACATGATTCTCGTATTCCAAAACAAATCTCCTTTAACGAACTACAGCCTGGGAAACGGTCACGTGGTGCTCCTAAGAAACGCTATAAAGACACTTTGAAAGCTTCTCTCAAGTGCTTTGAAGTTGATCCAGAGAACTGGGAAATGCAAGCTCAGCAACGTGACTCATGGCGTGCAACCATTACCAGTGGTGTAGTTTCCTATGAGGCAACCAACAAGCAGAGTTGAAACCACAGCGAAGAAAGTCTAGAACTAGAACTGCCAGTAGCACGACATCAACTGCTAACTCCTCATTCAGTGTTATCTGTTCAGTATGTCATCGATCTTTCCGTGCCAAAATTGGTCTTTTTAGTCACATGCGTACTCACGCTTCAGTCGCATCTTAGTGTTGTCATGGTCATCATCTTTTAAGATGGACGAACTATTTATATATTTTTTTAGCCCATTTACGGTAATAATTGGAATTTTGGCCGCCATTTTGAAAAAAAATCAGGTTGGCTCAAAAGCTTCTTTTAAATTATATAGATTAAATGCAATGTAAAAGCACTATTGAAAAAGTGGCAGGAACTAGTTTAGGCCTGGGATTTACAACACTGGCAGTAATCTAGCGGAGTTTTGACCAGGCCGGTTATTGCACATCAAAATAAACCAGTTTCCAATACCAGGCACATATTCGCCATTGTTTTTAAGTTGCATAACTGAATTGTTTAAAATAGGCTTTCGGGCCACCCTGACTTTTTTACTTAAAAACAAAAAGCGGGCAAATATCAATTTTGACCAAAAAATTGGCTAATAATTACAAATTGCACACAAAAATTATCCGCTTTAATGTACAAAGGCATAGGTCTTTGGAGCTATATAATAAATTTCAATACGTTGATCACAAAACAAAAATAATTACAAATGGTCGCCACAAACTTTAAATAAAAGTAAGCTAATCACAAATTAAATGTTTAGAATATAAACATAATTTTAATGATGCATATGTTTGAACCATTTCCAGAAAATATGGACAATAGTTTCACATAAAATGGCAGCCACGAAGAAATCAAAATGGGTATCACCGTCAATATTATTTGACTAACAAGAATTACGTGGAGCACAAAAAATTAAGATGGCCCCCACAACTGTTGTTTAATCACATTTTATTGAAAATATTCAAATGAGCTCATTAATAGTCATAACCTCTCCAAAAGTATACAGTACATGATCTTGTCAAGTTCTATCACAATGCCACGTTAGAAGTTCACTGACTAATTAGTTTAGTCTGTAGAGTGGATCAATGAATTTTCAAAATATGCAAATGAGCTCATTGACATTCATAACCTGTCCAAAAAGTATACAGCACATTACCTCATCATGTTCTATCACCGTGCCATGTTAGAAGTTTAATGAGTAATCGGTTTAGTCTGCAGAGTGGATTAATGCTTTTGCTGCTGCCACCCGCCTACCCATCTGCAGTGTAAACAGTCCACATAACACATTGTGTTGTTGGGCCAAAAATGACCAAAATGTATTTTGAAGTGGTATCCATTATGAATTTTCCAGGTGTTTTTTAAGAGAATCGCTAGCAATGTGCAGTTGACTATTTTATAATTGTGATATAACATTTAGAGCAGTGTTACGTAATTGTAATTACGTAAATGTCAGCCACCTTAAATCTTTTTAGCCATGTTTTAAAAAAATATAACCCTGTAAGTTTTCTTGTGAAGCTTATCAAGTAAACAATGCTTCTGTTACTTTATGATCATATCATTATTAAAAACAAAAAACAAAAAAATATGGTAATCATTAAATTTATTCAGCGTTTGTGGCGGCCATTTTAAATTCTTTCGATCATTTCCAATTTTACTTTGTAAAAAAGCAAAGGACCTAGTATGGTGTAAATTAAAATAGGAAGTTCAGAGTTTTGGGGTGTATTTTACAACAAAAATACACATTGGTAGCCAAATTTTAGTCAGAATTGATATTTTGGCCACCATTCTAAGTAAAAAATCGGGGAAGCCCAAAAGCTTGTTTAATACAACATAAAAACACTAGTGAACATGTGGCAGGAAACTAGCCAATTATATGGGTTCCTATACACCCCTTAAAACAAAATTTCAACACCTTTTTTAGCATAAGTATGCCACCTTCTTCAAGAATTCTGATGCTATAAAAATCAAATATTTCCCAAGGGGTCCGTTTGGCGGCCACTTTGGATTAAGAGGGATTAACCCAGGCGGTAACGGCCAAGCCTCATCATTATAGCAACTCACCAAAATGTCAAAAGAATTAACAGCAATACGGGATGCAAACCACAAACCAATTTGGGTGCTTGATGTGGGTCGGTCATGGGTGTTCCATGACCCACATTAACGACCTCGTCCCCCCGGGTTTTTTTTTTCCGTTTATTTCATACAAAAAAAAAATCGAAATAACCCTTACCGTGGAGTTGAGTCTTCAACTCCAACGGTTTTAGTTTTAAGAAAATATTCCTTGACAAATATTACAAATTTCCGTCACGTTTTAGCTTTTACGTGTTAAACCAATGGCCGCTCCCTGGGATTAACCACCAAAGTGTTTAAGTTATTTGAAAAATATCTCAAATATTCCTCTGATCATAAGGAATCAGAAATTAAATAATTTGGCATATGTGCAATATTTAGTTACAGAGCACAGTGGTTACAGAGATATTGGTGAAAATGTGAAAGCTCATTGAACTTTTGATTGGTAATTGTACAGGGGGCCAAATTTTCAAAATGCTTTGATCATGACAAAATTGATGTCAAATTGTTGTTATGAACATGAAACATGGAGTAATTCTGGAAACGTAGTTCCATGATTTATGATCTTCGGTTTTGATTTCTTTTTAGGAAAGAGATGAGTAGCTCCTATTCCCATACAAAACAATACAAATTTGACAAGCTGTAACTTAACTCCAAATTTTACCACATTAACAATTCATGATTACCGTTGGTTAGGCTTGGAACAAAACTAATTGGCTTGAGGGGAAGCCAAATATTTGTGATATTTGGATTTATGTAATTCTGGAGTTCAATCTCATGCGTTCTGATGTCGTTCTCCTTTTGTTTCATTCTTTCTTCCCCTTTCTCTCTTTCTTTTCTCTTCTCTTTCCCTCTTTCTTTTCTCTTTCTCTTTTCCTTCTCTCTCTCTCTCTTCCCTTTTTCTTTCTTCTCTTTTGAGGATGGCGATGGGCCTGCAGTTTGGTCCACCAGTAATAATTTTACACAGTACTCTATGGGGCTTACAAAATCACGTTTTAGGTATCACATGTGAAACTTTTACAGATGCGGTTTTGGGTGAAGGCCATTCTGTTAAAGGAATTTATTGGTATAAATCTATCGGCACATATATAATGAAATATCCCTAAATATGACGTACCAGATGGTTTGCATGGTCATTGGAGTATTCCTTGCGAAGAAGGAAAACATCATTTTCACGCTTAACTTTCGAAGCAGTAGACGATTTAAGGAAGCCGCCACGTTTATTTTTACGCTATCGTTTTGCCACAAGCCAGGTTTAGTCTTTCACACCAATTGAAAGATGATCGGTGGTTAGTCAAGTTCTGGCCTGTAAGAAAGACTATCGCGTTTACTTTTAACATTGGAATTAAAAACACAGCTTTAATTTAACGTTTTCCTTTAAAATATATAAATTTATCAAAAATGGCATACATTTGTGCCTAATTTTTATAAATGAGCCTGGGATTCTTAAGAAATTTAGTTTTTAAAATAAAATTAGGAAACTCTACATCATACAAAGAAGCGCTACTCGGTACATTGAAAAGTACGTAGATTACTGAACCGCGCATTAGTGGGGTTCGAACACTGATCTCTATACAATGGATTGGAAACCTGGGCTTCGTAATTGAAGCACTGATGGCCATGTTGGTCATCCAAAAAGAGTCCAAGCAGGTGGTTAATTCAGTGAGCTCATTGTATTTGCGCGTATGGGATGGCATGTCTCTAAATAGTATAGTCACTGAAGAAGAAATACGTCATACTTCGTGGAAAAAATTGTTATTGAGCTGTTTTTTTCACCAGACATGCAGAATACATCATTTAACAACATATGCAAAATCCCCATGAATCCCCTTTGGGGAAAAATGTTATCCAAGCTGAAATTGCATATAATTAGCTATATCTTGGCTTCTCAAGTAGATGTGTTGATGACTTTAGTCTAAATCTAAATTATCCATGTTTTCCTTATGTTGAAATTCAAATGGCCGCCATTACACATAATTTGTTTTATCTCAACTTCAGAACAAGGAAAAAGAGGAATAAAGAAACAAACAAATAAATTATATCTAAATAAATATATATATATAAGCGAATAATAAAAATGACTAAATAATTATAAATGAATAAATATAAATAAGTGAATAAATAAATAGATATAAATAAATAAAGAGAAATTTTGAATTATGTAATAAGAAGTCCTCTTGAGGTGTTTTCACACCCAAATGTTATTTCTCCCAATTTCTGGGATTCATCTTTTATATATTTCTTCCACACTACCGTTTCCATTTCTGGTACTTGGTTGTAAATATATATGGCCTATTGTTTCTATGACCATTTCTGACAAGACGTACGTGTAGGCCTATAATTAATCATGCGTTTATGTGAACAGTATACGAAAACTGCATTATACTAAACTTTTAAGACCATTCTTTCGAATGAGTATTATATTGAGCGGCGTACTGGTTCTCATTGTGCAGTTCTGGGAAATTGCATTCTGATTAAGTTCAAATAACATAACACCCAAGTCATTCTTTCGAATAGACTAAAGATGAACTAAAATTACTACTATTTGGTAATTAGAACAATCCCTTTTCGGGATTTTTGCTTTTAAACAAACCCCCTATATATGTGACAGTTTGACCGAGCTTCCTTGCAGGAGACTGCAAAGGAAAGTATATGTCAGTGAGAAGATAATTATATGTAATGACAGCAAGTTGGCAGCCATTTTGGATGCCATTTTGGATTTTTGAGTTAAGGAAAACATCAATGATTTAGATCTAAACAAAAACTGAATTCTTTGAACCTCAAAACATATTCAAAAACATGAGCTATAGCTAATTATATAAAATGGCGGCCATTTTGGATTTTGGCGTGAAGGAAGTCATCAGTGATTTAGATTTGTACATAATTGGATTCTTTGACCCCCCCAAAACATATTCCAAAACACTAAAATCATCAACTTCTACTTTAAAAGCTGAATATGGCTAATTTGGCGGCAATCTTGGATAAACAATTTTCCCCAACAGGGATTTTGGATATGTTGTTGTATGATGCATTCTGCTTATCTGGTGCAAAAATCAGCTCATTAACAATTTTTTCCGGGTCAAAACCCCCAGGGACCACACTAAAAACGTGCACCCAGGATACAACTTCTGTTAAACAGGTGTCTCTGGAATGGTATTGTGCTCGGTAGACCAAGATGCCCGCCCGTTGCTCCATTCATCTAATATACAATTACTGTTGTGTAGCCAATCCATTGTATAGAGATCAGTGGTTACAGTGCGACTGCGATAAAACTAAATATTACGCGACCCTGTTGAAATGTCCACGTTTTCATGGATTGTTAGTGTTTAGGCCAACTAAAACCTTTGTTAATCACAAAATGATATCTAAAACACCCCTCTGAACATTTTTCTCATATCACTGAGGTTTTAAAAAGTGTAGTTTTCTTGCAATAAAAAATTCTAAACGAACTTCGCTCCTATCCTTTGTGTGCTCAACGAAGTTCAAAAGGATGAGGCTTGTGGCAAACTTGCACGTGATATATGCGCGTATGGGATATATTTTCGCTGGCTTCTGTTTCGGTATTGCATGCGGCGTTGTAAATATAGCACACGGAATAAACACGGTAGCTTCCATGATCGTTGTACAGTTGTGTATATCGGTCGGAATAAATCTGGATTTTTTCGCAAGGAATACTCCAATGGCCATGAAAACCATCTGGTACGTTTTATTTAGGGATATTTCATTATATATATGCCGATAGATTTATACCAATAAATCGCTTTAAGATGAAAACTTTATGTACTTCAGGCTATCCTCCTTTAAACATTTGTTCAGGCGACAACCAGTATTTTGTTTGATAAGGAGAGAGATACACAGTGGCGTAACCAGGTTTTTTCAGGGGGTGGGGAACATATCTTCAGGGGGAAAGCTTCGCTTCACTTCACTTCACTCAGGTACCATCCTCGTCATGGGGGTGGGTTGCAGCCAACGTAGATATCTGTCTCCAGTGGTGTCTATTCTGTGCGGTCTGGGTGGCATTGTGGATGGTCAGTGCTGTCCAAGCTCGGATGTTAGATTCCCACGAAGTGGACGGCCTCTCCCTCGGGTGCCTTCAGTCTTGCCTTGTAAGATTGTTAAGGCTAACTTCCCTGCACTGCCCCTAGCCACGTGACCAAATATTGAAGTTTACGCTTTCTGATTAGTGTCAAAAGTCTTTCTTTTGGCTGAATCCGTGTCAGAACCCAGTCATTGGTGTGTTTGTCCTGCCAAGTGACTCGCAAGATCCGACGGTAACACCATAATTCAAAGGCTGTGATCTTTGCTATGTCTGCCTTTTTGAGTGTCCAGGCTTCACATCCATATGTGGCAATGGGGAAGATTCGAGCATTGAGTAGTCTGGATTTTACATTGACTGAAAGTGACCTGTCTTTTAAGAGATGCTGGATCTGAGTGAATTTACTTCTTGCAATGGCTAGACGTTTCCTGATTTCTTTGGATGGGTCATTATTGCTTGTGCAAGTTGCACCCAGGTAAGTAAATTCTGATACTTGCTCCACAGGTTCACCATTGAGCTGCATGTTTACTGTTGGTGTCTTGGAACACACAAGGATTTTGGTCTTTTTGACGTTCATGTGCAGGTGATAATCTTAACTTTCATTGGCAACATTATGGAGCAGCATAAGGGGATCGTCTTCATTTTCAGCCAGTATGGCTACGTCGTCAGCATATCTCAAGTTGGTAAATTCTATTCCTCCGATGTTGGTGCCTTGATGATATTAATTTATTGCCTTTCTCATGATGATCTCAGAGTAGACATTAAAGAGAGCTGGTGATATGATACAGCCTTGTCTGACTCCCCTTTTGACTTTGAACCAATCTGTGGATTCTCCATCTACTTGAACAGCTGCTCTTTGGGTGCTGTAAAGAGATTGAATGAGAGCCACGATGTGTTTATGGAAATCCATTTCGAGCAGAGATCTCAAAATGATCTGGTGACTGACTGAATCGAATGCCTTTTTGTAGTCTATAAAGGCAATGTAAATGGCGTGTTTGTCTCCATTTTCTTCTCAAGGATGATCCGAAGGTTAAAGATTTGGTCACGAGTGCCCCTTCACTTTCGGAAGCCAGCTTGCTCTTCTGAAATTGTTGAGAAGTATCTTGCTGGCATGTGAGATAAGAGCGATAGTTCTATAATTGTCGGAGTTGGCCATATCTCCCTTCTTGGGAATAGTGATGAAAATTGATGATACCCAGTCTTCAGGCCATTCACCAGTATCCCAGATCCGGTTGCAAAGCCGCCACAGCGCTTGATGTCCTGATGTCCCAGCTGCTTTCAGGAGTTCAGCAGGGATGCCATCTGTGCCTGGAGATTTGTTATTACCAAGCTTTGCAATAAATAGCTTGTTCAAATTCATCAAGAAGGATGCTCGGCTCTTTCAGGCTGTCATCAATGACCGGTGAAGGGCTGTTGTCCGTGTTATTGTACAGTTCTTCAACAAACTGCTTCCATCTGTTCTTGATGTCTGCAGATTGTGTGAGCAGTTTCCCATTCTTGTCTCGGATGTTAATGTTTTTGGGGGTGGTTTTCTTGTCAAAGTTCTTGGCTACTTTGAAAAATTCTTCATAGTTGTGTTGGACATGGTGCTGCTCATGTTTTGTGCATTCACGGTTCAACCAGGCTTCCTTGTCTCTCTTAACTCTGGTGTCGACATCTTTTTTGAGTAAATTATATGCAATGTTAGCCTTGGTTGATGTCTGACTCTGAAGGCAGAGTTGCCTTTTTGCCTCAATGACTTTCAGTGTCTCCTCTCGGATCCACGGTTTCTTGGCTTTCCTCTTCTGGTAGCCTAAACCTTGCTTGCTGCTTTATGGATGCTGTTCTTAATTCCACACCATAGCTCTTCTGGTGTCTCTTCCGTGCAGGACAAGCTTTGGAACTGGTTGCTGACTTCAAATTGGTATTGTTCCTTGGTACTTGGGTCCTGTAGGCCCAGGATGTCATACTTAGCTAGTGTCCTTGCCTTCTTCAGGATCGTTAGACGCAGTTTAAAGTCTGCATACAGGAGGTTGTGGTCACTCTCAATATCAGCACCAGGGAAAGTCTGGCAGTTCTTGACATTTGTTTTCCATCTTTGCTTGATGAGTATGTAGTCAATTTGGTTTCTATACAAATTGCCTGGTGATGTCCATGTATATCTCCTCCTAGGATGGTGTTGGAAGAGGGTATTGCAGATCACTAAATCATCAGGGGGAAAGCATATATTAAATCATCAGGGGGAAAGCATATATTAAAATTTGTTAGTATAGTATAGGCCTATGTTGTTTTCACTGTAAATTGGTGCGTAAAATCACTAATTTTTCGGGGGGGGGGGGAAGATTCCTCACATGGGGAAAGCTGCCCCCTCTGGTTACCCCACTGAGATGCACGCAGCTCTCTGTCAGTAGCTTATGCTATACAGTATGCTCTAAAAATTACACTCCTGTTACACTTGCAAATATCAATATGCCAGATCATTTCATAGACATGGGACATACATGTATCTGTTAATAATGGACATTTATACATGTAGGTTGTTAACAACATGCCCTTTACCACTACAAGTACCATTTATTCCCTTTTGACACTTCTCATATTACTCCTCTTCTCATTATGCTCTCTCTCTCCAAATACGGTTTCTATCTCGCATCTCCATGAATGATTTCCTCTCTTCATATTCTTTATTCACCATTAACCCTTTTCACTTCCAATTTCCTTTTTTGCAGAATTCCTAAAAGAAAACTTTCTTTCCCAGGTTATTGCTACCCATTCGTATTTGTTCCTTTAATTAAAGCCCACTTGGACGTAAATGATTGCTTTACAGTTATGTCAATCTCATTAAGAATAGTGACAACGATGCGTGGCCTGCTGTGTTTATATTAAGTAAAATGTAATGACGTGTAAACATACAAGTGCCTGAATCAATTTCTTCCAAGTTAAATAGTTATGTTCCAAGCCTTTTATTGTAAATTTAAACAATTTGTCATTTTAATCAATTTTCAATTGAATGCCAGAGGAACCCAAATTTATAATATAAGCCATAATTTCCGCAGAAGTCAGAACATTGGAGTATTTGCGAAATATAGCAAACTAAACGCCCTTCGGTGCGATTAAAGGGACAGGAGGAGATCTTTTGAGGACACGAATTTCTCTCAATTTGCACTTGGTCGGTTATAGAACACCTGCCGAGAACGTATTAAGAAATATTTTTGAATCCTGTATCAAAGACCCATCACAAACTTAATTCAGAAACTAGACATGGCTGTGCTTTTGCAAAGAGCACTGATAAGACGAGTGGATACCCATCTATGTTCTGTTCAAAGAAAACATACAGGATCCTTTGCCTTTTTGACAAAGTCCTTCAGACTCAATTTGACAACAAAAGAGCATAATTTGACTATTTGACCCTTTATTGACCTTGAAAGATATTTGACCTCTGTTAAAGTAATCATTGTCTATTGATGTCATCGCCCAAAACTTAGATCAATGTCTGGTCATCATATAGCCAATAATTTGGAGCAGAAAAGGTATTTTAAATGAATACGCTAAAAGGCAGCTATTTATGTCAGCGTAACATTTAGCCCCAAATAAAGCACACCCTAAATAGGGTGTGCAATTTGTTAATAGTTCTTGTTACTACGACTGGTAATCAATCTATAGTCATTGATTTGGGGCAGAAAAAGTATTTTATAGAATAGAGGAAGCTATTTCCGTTGATGTTGTCTTTGACCCCAAACAAAGCATACACCACATGGAACTTTGGCTAATGATTCTTTTGACCATGTCTTGTCATCATAGTCATTGATTTTAAAGAAATATACTAAATATGTCACATGACCTCTGACAAAGCTCAAAGCATACCCTATATGGAACATTGATTAGTGTATCTTGTACATGCATCTTGCAACTATAGCCATTGATTTTGGGATTAAAAAGCATTTTAAAGAAATATACTGAAAGGTCGCTATTTCCACCCATGTGACATTTAAAAAAAAGTACCACCCCATATGGGGCATTGGTCATTGTTTCTTCTGACCAAGTCTAGTAACTAGCACAAATGATTTAGATAAGCACATTTAAGAAACCTACCCAAAGACAGCTTTGTCTGCTCATATGACTCCTGACCCTCAAACAAAGCACTAACCACAGACATTAAAAAAAAATTGTGGCACTAACACATCATGGAGGACTTCACCCAGGCATAGTGTGCAGCAATTTCTTGCTTGGAGTCTACTTCGTGCAAACTCAATACAAAAGGCTTGCACATTGACTAAAGGTCAGCACAGGAAAGTGTTTCACGATATTTGTTGACACAATCATCATCATCAACCATTCATTGTTAAATTTCCAATAACTTTTACCCTTGTGGCTGTATCAAAAGAAAGACACATATGAACTGCCAGATGATCACCAGACTCACTTTTTGGAAATGTTAAATCCTGTGCACTTTATTGTAATGCCATGGCAACATCAAGATGGTGTGAGGTGTGTGTGTGTGTGTTGTTATGACGTCTCGTGGATGTCAAAGGTCAGAAATACCTTTCAAACACAAATAAATGAGCCTTGTGCACAAATTTAATGATTTGTAAGTGGTTTTGGTTCAAGAATTTGGTATGTCCAAAAACAATATTACATATATTAAAATTACACACAATTTTATACTTAAGGGTTCTTTAGTGTCATGTGTTGAAAGCGTTGCAGTTCAACGATGATATGTCCTCACAGCGAAGACTCCAAAAATGACAGCGCATAAGTTCACATAAATATCCATGGTATATTCCATGCGAATCTTCTGAGTCTTGAAGGTAATTTTGTCCAGCAGTTCAAGACGCCAAGGTTTTCGCTCGACGACTCTAATTTTCTGCAATACAATCCAGGTATTCTACCACCATCAGTCTGTCGCTAATTTCCTCATATAGGACTACAAACTGGAATCCCTTTTTGATTCCAAAAGTGAAGCTCTTCTGGCTTAAAAGACGACAACAGACAGTTTAAATAGCTTTCAAGCTCCGGCGGTCTCCAAAGTTTTATAAATCCTGGCACTATGTAAGAACAAATCTACCATTATTGTAGATTAAAACTAGCTATAATTATACTGTATAGCTCCTGATTACAACTGCTGGCAGATCTAACTTCTTGCAACTCGGCTTTATACCATCATTTCACAAAGTTCCCAAGTCTTAAAATAGATATTACCACAGCATAATGCATAAACATAACCTTGCACTAGCTGACCAATTGGAATTCACATAAATTACATCATCTGAATTACATCACTTCACATATATAACTCCATGGTGGAATCCCCATATTTTGCAATGTTTTGATCTCAAAGCATAAACAAGCTGGCTCAGTTTCTAAGTTTACATCTTGGGGAATTTCCCTTTCTCCCCTTGTGCAATCTAACAGGTGCACCTTGCACAAACAACACAGGGAATCCCCTGCTCTCTTTTCCATCATAAACAAAGTACTTTTCCCGTGAGAAATCTTTTCTCAATAAAATTGAAAATCAAATTAATATCTTTAATCAGAAAAATGGAGGCTATAACAGTGTGTGTGGTGTGAGAATGAGTTTGTCTTTGTCTTTTACCCTATTTTTCGGATTAGGGTTTGGGTGATAAATAGGAGCATACCAATGGGGAGAAAAAATTATCAATAAAACAGGTTTTATCCATAGTAGCTGGGAATAAACCAACAATCAAGTGTACTACATAAATTGGGAGATTGTTTTGTTTCCAAGTATACCTTTTCTCATTACCATGCTTGACTCCAAATAGCAACAATTTTGTTTTCCATAAGAAAATTATTTATGATATTGGCACATGTCGGATAAAGTGCCTTACCACCAATTTTGTCAAGCAGAGGATTTAGGACAGTATTAAGATCACCACCAATTATAACATGTCCATCACTGCTATTATCATGAATAACATTATTTTTTGCCAGAAATGTTTTATGATCACATTCACCATTAAGTGCATAAACCAGGGGTTCTCAATTATATTAGCTGAAGGGCCAGTGAATGCTGAACACGTTTGAAAGTTTCCTACTTGAGAGCCAAATACACCTGAAATTCTTATGTTTCCCTTTATATTTCAGAGCAAGTAGAGGGGCACACATCAATGGTTGGTGGGCCGCATTTGGCCCGCGGGCCGCCTATAAACAGAAAAAAAGTTATCATTGGCTTCCATTTTAACACATAATAATCTACCTTAATTATCACTATACACTTTCTCACATTTCACATCAACATTATTTGTAATTCCGGACAGTTCGTGCCATGATTTGCATAAAATGTACCACCCCCACTTTCTAATTTCATCGTCATTAGTTGAATAAGATTATTTGAAGGAAAAAAACATGAGAGTTATGACGATCTAACAAAGTGAATGTAGACTTAAGTTTTTATTATTACGTAAGCTGTGAACAGACTGTGGATCACACTCTCAATTAGTGCCCTACCTTTCGCCCACCTGTGGACATAGACTTCTCAAACCCCAACCAATCAACAGCGAGCTGGCTCCACCGTCTACAACATATTTAGCTGCTGCCTGATACGCAAGAAGCAGCAGCATGAATTTGATCCATCACTGCACTAAAAGCCACCTTAAAATTTAGTGTCAACCAAAGGGGTATACTATAGCAAAAGAAAGACCCTAAGTGACCCACGAAGGACCTTTGACCTCATCTATTAACCAAAATAAGAATAAGACTCCTTGTCTCAATAAACCATGATCCATCATTGCACTAAAAGCTCAAGTTGAAAAGTCGTCAACCAATAGGATGTAACAGTAGAGCATACAACACTAGTGATCCTGAATGCCCTTTGACATCCCCATCTGTTATTCCACATAAGACCCCTTGTCCTCCATGTGACAAATACTTTGGACTAAATAGACATATTGGCAAATTGATGAAAACCTTTAATGACAAAACATCTTGCAAGTTCCTGTTAAAGGGATTAGCAGCGATAATGCGAGAGAATCGAAACAATGTGGAAATGCATTTTTTAACTTATCATCCAGGGATAAGTGTGTACAATTCATATAACTGTTTTAATGTTTAAAGAAATAAACACCAAATAGTGAAAAATGAAGTATTTGAGGACTTTACATCCCGTCGCTCGCGCAAATAGACATACAGCAACAGCATCCTCAAAATCTGGCAGTGCTAACAAACTCTGATTGTAGTTTACACCCAATACAAAATAAATAACGATCAATAATGTTTGTGTTTGAGGTCAAACTGTTTTGATCAATGGTGCATAATCTCACGCTGAAAAATCTGTGATTTCACCGGGAAAGGCCCCGTGTTTTGATTTCAAGTCGGAAATTTTGATACGCACGATTATTACAGAATCAGATAAAAAAGACTGCCTTGTCTTTAAATCACGTATTTCAAGGAGCCAACCCTTGCAGGTTATGTTCGCATATCCATGCCCAGTAACCAAATATAAAATAATGAATTTTGATGAGTTTTTTCGATGTTCGGATTAGCAAATCGCTGCTAATACGTTACCCTCGTCTACCTAGCCATTTTTGAACAAAACGGCCGAAGGGGGGGGGGGATTGGGGTTACCACCCCCCCCTGTGATTTCGTTACTGAACGCCCGATTTCCTGTAAATTTGGTACCAAAGGATGAAGTTTTCTTCTTTCTATTGGTACCAAATAGTCTAACATCCTCCATTATGGACGTGGGGACCATGACGTCTTAGGTTGAGGAAAGTACGAAAATACGGAATATAGGGTGGATTGGAAAATGATATTTCGCAATTTAGCGACTCCTAAAACACCTTATTATAGCTCTAAAAATGCTGTCATTATAGAAAACTCAGTCAGTTCCCATTCAATAGAGTCAAAAACCGCGATGTGATGAAAATCTGATTTTCCTAACCTTTTGGCGAAAAAAATTGAATTTTTCCACTGTGTTGTCTATGGAATGGCAGTTTTGCTGACATGCCGACTTATGACGTCATTGTGACGTACCGCTAGGCTGTTGACTCATTTTTCGTATCAATGGAAAGAGGAGGACCATAGCACTATGGTACCAAAAACCAAGTGTCGTGTGTTCCTGTGTTGTGTTAGGCATGTGGTACTTCTTTCCGTAGGGGGGCGTGGTTACCACCACCCCCTATCCAATTCACTTTGGGATACCCTTGTTATCTTATACCTATACCCTGGGGGATTGTTTTGTTGTTTGGATTAAAGGAGCGGAACCTTGTCAATTTGACAATACATTACATATTTGGCACCCGAAAAGGGGGTTTTAGAAAAGCGGGGAAAAAACCTGAAGGGGGGTGGGTAACACCCCCTGCAGTAGACGAGGGTTAAGAAGGCTTTGGGTTATCTCCTTTGTTCTTTCTCTTCTTAAAAAGTAATCTGTTTTTCCTCTTCTACATGACACAGAATACATGACCACAGAATTAATGCATTCACACCAGATTAAACGCAGCAAGATCATTTATTACAAGAGCACTCTTTGTAATACAAAATATCATTGAAAGGGGCTGTGTTATTGTCAGGAAAAGGTTATACATTATAGAGAGAAAAAAATTGAAGTGTGAAATGCCTTGGAAGCTTATTAAAGGGCCATGGTCCGATCGCTATAGCCTCGTCCCATAAATTTTCGGAAGAGTGGTCAAAATTTGTAACAGAAGTAGCCAGTGAAGATTTAGATACTAGTTTTCTCATTACTGTTGAAATGGATTGGGGCTAAAGGATTGTTTAGTTGGACAGTTACTGAGTGAAAATATCCCCCATTTTGGTTGACCAATACTAATTTTAACATGATTCTATGGGCGGGCTTACAGAATATGTTTGTTAGCTCTCACATCAAAACGGATTGATATATCAGCACAAAACTTACACATTGCGGTTTTGGGATGCAGGCCTTCTATCAGGATGAAAACTTCATAACTTAAATCGGACCATCATCCTTGAACATTGTCAATGTTCTGCATGAGGAGTGACTATTAGATGTCACTACATGATAAATTAAACAATCAACCTTTTTTTTAATACAAAAAATCTAAAGGTCCTTAACAAATCAATGGGGCTCAGATGGGGGGGGGGGCTGGGCCCATACAGTGGATGCAGAAAAAAATGGCAGGTGACACATTGAGCTCAGAGGAATACAAGAATCCCCAACCAAGCAGACTTTCTAAATAAGCTAGGATGTAAATGTAAAAAATATGGGGGGGGGGGTATCAGTAATCACTTTGGGGTCAATATTCAAATTGGAAGTGACCCATAGATGACTCTAAATGTATGAGGCATTCATAGTCATTCTGCAAAAATTTTGGATGCCATCCCAATAGTCAGCAATGATGACAGCAGAGAGAATTTAGGAATCCTACAAATAAGTATGTAGTGGCAGATAAAAGAGTCAGAAGTTTGTCAGCAGAGCTGACAGGGCCCCGCTAAAATATGCTCTCAGGGCCCCCTCCATCACTAAAAAAAAAGGAAAATGAAAAAAAAGAAACAAAATCACAGCCACTGTATTTGTTTCCCCCCAGATTTATAGGGGCCCAGTGTCCTTTCACATTGTCATGTGCCCACAAAACTTTTTCCACCACAATGCCATGGGCCGAGGGAGTTGATACGTTCTTGCAAAGTCCAATCCTTTTGCATCATGTACCCCTGTTACCAATTCAGAACCGTTCACAAACACTTGAAACCGGGGGCCTGAAAATCTTTGACCCTTCAAAGAAGGGGTCACGGCCATGAAAAAAATCAACCAAATTTTGTTCGCAAAAATGGGGTCTACATATATGATTTTCTGTGGGGTTGACGTCAGTATTATTCAACGGGAAAAAAGGGCTCTGATTTTTTTGAAATCCAAAAGTTGGGCCCTGAAAACTGATTTTTTTTTATCACCCCTCAAGAGTGTTTGCAAATGCTCCCTTAACAATTTGTACTTGTTTCCTTAAGCTATAAAACTCAACTACATAATGCTTCTGATAGGCGATATGCATGACAAATCGCACCATTTTAAGACCAGATTTTCCAAATTCAAGACCAGATTTTCCAAATTCAAGTTCTGAACTCCTGAAAATTTGCTTTTAAATGATAAGTTAGGCCATAGCTCAGAATTACATTAATATATTTATTTGTGCACTTAAAATACCATAATACAGTACGCTGGAGCTTATACTATGCCAAATACACCTAAATGATTTGAAGCCTTTTTGTAAGCCTACAACAACTTTCAATATCATCAAATGTGTTAAAATATACACTTATTGGGTGAACATTGTGACACTTACCCTTTGATATTATTGGTGGCGGACCCAGCACTGTAAAAGCATGAGCCCACAGAAGAGTTCAAAACTGTGCTATCATCCACCATGGTATACTTGTTTATCATAACTCAATGCTCAAGTATGCAAATATATAGGAATTACGTATGCTAATCCAAATGATACAACAATAATCCTACCTTTAGGAAAGAGGTCTCTGCTTGCCAATAGCGCACATTTTTTAACTCTGCTTTGAGTCCCTGCTCTGATGATTGTGGATCCGCCACTGGATATTATGACCACATAGATCACAGACAGGTTGAATGGGGTACAGTCAAAGGCTGGTATTCTGAAAGGGAGACTAACTTTAGACCTGGGTTTAAACCAGGGTTAGTCCTACATGAGGGGACCTTTTTTCCTTTCAAAATACTGTGAAAGTTAAATGTACCGTTGAGAAAATTCCTCATGGATGGGCTGGAACAGTCCATCCATGAGGAATTTTCTCACCCGGGGCCGTTACAGTACACTTTTAGAGTATGTTGTAAGAAAAAAAGGTCCCCTCTTGTAGGACTAACCCTGGTTTAAACCCAGGACTAAAGTTAGTCTCCCTTTCAGAATACCAGCCAAAGAAATCAACATGATGTACATTCGCTTGCATTTTAGCACTGTGATTAAAAGCCACTATCAGCAATTTTTTCAAAATGTAAACAAATCGTGCCTCCTATTTTCCATCAAAGTGCATTTTTTGGCACTGTTGTATTGGAAATTGTTGTTGAAATGATCCCCGTAAGTGGCTAAGTGCAACACACTGTATTTGTCAAGAAATGATTTTCATGCTTTGTTTACTAATGATCCGACTTTTATTAGGTCCAGAAAAGTCGTAAATATCTTCAGGACCGCTTTAAAATGCTTTGGTGTGTTTTTCACAAAGAATAGTAATGTAAGTTGTTGATATGACCTTACACAAGCAATTTAGAGACAAAATGGGCATTTTGAATTTGAAAAAAAAGACCGATTGTGGCTTTAAGGTGTAATGAATAACACAAAGGGGGGGGGGGGGGCTCCTGGGCACTTTGTACAATGTGTTACTATATTCACAGGCCAGAATATGGCTACATAGTCTTTAGGAGGTTGACTGAACTTCAAAAGACGCATAAATAGGTCAAGTACTGCTAATATTTTAATGTCACTATTGGTGCCATATTTTGGGATTCGGTACCGGATACCCGCCCCAAAAATTGTATGGGCTATCGGGTAGACAATTATCCATTAGTTCACGGCCCTAAAAGATACTAATTTTTGGCCCTCATAATAATGGGTGGCAAATGTTATTGCAGCAAATTCATATCCATGTCTAGCTGTATGTGTGTCTATATACCTGCGACCACCCATTAATCCATTGTACTGGCAAATGCAACTACCCATGAACCTTAAACTTGATAGGGTGGTATAGAAAATGATGACTTCTGGTCTTGTATATATTTACAGCAAAATATCTGCATGTTAATGAATATAATGACCTCATTAACATAAACGTCAATCCACTGTACCAATAAAATGCAATGATCTATAACTTTTAAGGTGACATACCATGATCTTATGAGGCTGTATGATATGGTTTTGTGTCCAGATATCGGCATGTTAATGAATAATTATGAGCTAATTTATATGAACATAACATGTCTGGGGCTACCTTAATTACAGACCACATAGTTCTTGCTAAGGCAAAAAAAAAATTGTTTGATTGTTCTCATCCGACCGACCCTAATTTTGGAAATCAGGAAAAAGTTTATTCCTTTTACTGTGCAAAAGAATATACCGACCCTAATTTTGAAAAAAATTCCTAAAAAGTTTTTTTTTTTCAATGTTAACTTTCTAAAATGTAAAAAAGATGTTTAAACAGTTTCTTAGCATGTTAGTTGGGTTTCATATACGGCGGTCCGGAAAGTGTGTAGTCTGTGTCACAGACTTCGAAAGATATTATCTAAATTAGTACTGTGCGAGAGATTAACGTTATCAGTACGTCATAGCGAATGCATGCAAATGAAACTAAATCTCAAATATCTCCGGAAAACGAAGGGGATCTATGGAGATTTTTGCATCAGAGGGTCAGTTACTATGTTTTGTTTTGGAAATGTATGGTAATTGGGTCTGAACCTATAGAACCTAGCGAGAAATTTTTTTCCGACCGACCGACCCAACTCTAAAAAATCATCTATGGACAATCAAACAATTTTTTTGGGCCTAATTTTCCTTTACATTTGATCCAGTAAGGGTTGGGTAGACGAGGTTTTGTGCATTCCTGTGGTATAATATAATAACATGTATGCCCTGCACTGCCTATCTTTTTAAGCATTATTTGGTTTGAAAAGATATACATAGACGAACTGAGTAATAATAAAATCCCCTTAATACAAGATGATGCATGGTTTTATACAAGTATAAACAGAGATGAAACTAAGGCAAAAAAGAAAAAAAAGAACAAGCGGACAGCCACTAACTTAATAGTCTTCCATCCTCTTTGAGGCGGAAGACTAAAAAAAGTTTGTCTCAGCTTCCTTCCTGCAATCAAGCCATTTAATCTTCATTGCTAACCAGTCTGACCAAAATGCGGGATGACACTAGTTGGAGTACCAATGAAATTCTCAGTTCAAGAAGTCCATCAGGTGAACTTTTACGAATTGTTTAATACTAGATTGCCAAATTCATAGGGCATGTAAAGACATGAAACCATACAAATAAAAAAAGAAAAGTGGAACTGTATGGACTTTATGTTGCATTTCATTGGGTGAAGTTTGTTTTATGCCTTGAAAATAGAAGAGGAGTACAATGAAGTGGCACATATTGTATATAGTACAAAGCTTTTTAGCTAAAGAAGCTGAGACATACTCTTTTGGGCCTGAGGTTTAACAGAATCCTGACAACCTGAACAGGCTAAAACTTGCATCTTTTGATCATCATCTGGTTTAAAAAAAGACCTACTGAGATGAACTGTGTAATAATAAAATCCTTAATACAAGATGAATAGAGATGAAAATAAGGTTTGGAAAGACCTAGAGAGATGAACTGAGTAATAATAATATCCTTTGTACAAGATGAACAGGACCAGTGGCATAACCAGTGGGGGGTGGGGAAACTCTCTGCTCAGAATTCCCCCTCCCCCAAATGAACTGACCTTTTGTACAGTGTCTATGGAGGACATAAATTCCCCTCAGAAAATGCCTCGGCACCACTTCTGCCACCCCATTTGCAAAGGTCTGGTTACGCCACTGACAGAGATGAAACTAAGGTTTACCTGAATCCCAACAACCTGGACAGGCTAAAACTTCTGTCTTTTGATCAGTACAGCAAAGCCAATTATATAGTCTTGGGTGATTGTCTCCCCATTTGCAATTTGTGAACATCTGTTTTCAGTGTTGTACCTTGGGGTACACTGAAGTAGGGTGATATTATATTCATTCCTAATACCAATTTGGCTTTAACAGGGACATAATGGCTGCCATCTTGAATTAAACATTACATATCAAGAATGAATTTTGTAACTTTTAAGTTTTAAAAAAAAAAAATAATAAATGTTATGAAACTTGCCATTTCCAAAAGCATTTTTATAATCATCTTGGCTATTCTGATGAACGCACATTAGTTAACATGTTTTGGCTCCATCAAGGAAGCTAAAGCTAAAGAGGTTTTTTTGGAGTGCAACAAAGCTGTTCATTATTAGCTCTTCATTCATTATGCATCCCTATACGGAATTGAGACTCATACTTCATTTGCATAAAAATGGTTGATAAATGTGCATATTAATGATTCCACTTGCTATTGGTCTCAATGGGAGGTGCCAACACTGAAAACAAAAAGTTTACAAATTTGTCATGGGTTAAACATTCAAGACCACTATATAAGAATGATTTATTAACAGAAAATTAATGGATGATTAAAGGTCCATGGACATGCTTTAAACATACTTATAATACCACCAAAAAATGGTTTCATTAATAGTATGTATTGGTAGCAATGTAAAATCTGCATGAAGCAGTAATTGAGAAACCATATATTTGATAAAAAATTGGGCATAATATCATGTGTTTTGGACAAGCTTTCAAAGGAAATTCCAAAACGAAAGTGATTATCGCGCTGGCAGCGATGACCTGGAAGTGACGCCCGAGTAACAAATACGAGATACGCGTAACGCGTCATGATCGTCATCGTGGAACGGACGTGCGCGTGGCCCAGTTTTCTTGCATATGTACACAGTTGACTTCTCGCGGTATATGCGTCGTACGTGTTGCATCATATGGCATAATATTTCTTGGTTTGGTGCCTTAAAATTACGATATTAGGCCTATGTGCTATATTGTTGACGGGTGCACTAGCGGCGACCGTACCGACAAGGAGAGATATCTGGAGTGTGCGGTGCGGTTAGCCCAGGTGTGAGCATTGTTTACAACTTGTTACTCTGACGTCATTAACTGGGTCAAATCCAACTCCAGCATCTTGATACGCGTTCGCGAAAACAGGAGAAGGTCCTGTCAGTTAGGGTATATTTATCCTTGAAATTTAACACTTTCCCGATGTTCACTTTTTAAAATATGTGTTGCGATATGATCAGGATTGTTGAGGTATGAAAATGTAAGAAATAAAGAAATGTCTACTCAGCCGTGTCCATGGACCTTTAATCAATCATAAATATGACAATACAAAATGAAAACTCATTTTAAATAACTAACCCTCAATTAAAACCACAATTCATCAGTAATTTGTTTGACATTATACATTTTCTATCTAAATATGTACATAAAAGACTCAATAACACAGCTCTTTGAGTCTCATAACCAGAATAAAACATCCTTCAACTAACAACATCCTGTGTAAATTTTATGAAATTCCATTGAGGGCAAATACAATTATTCTTAAAAATAATACATATCTCTATGGAAAATGGGCATATTGTTTTATACAGATTTCTATGGAAAATGGGCATATAGAGGGTGCTACAACAAGGCCTACATGCAAGATGTAGATTTTACAGGGATAATAGCTCTTGCATACCCCTACTTATATCAGTTGTCAAAAGTGTGTCGCCATTGGTTAAAAATAAAAGACAATTGCATGGGGTCAAACAGCTGTGATACTTTAAAAGTTGGCTAACACCTCTGCACTGGGATCACATACCACAGAGGTTCAATGTAATTTGAAACAAGTGATAGTGTTGCCGGATGTGTAGACACCAAAGTTGCCATGTAACTTAAACAATTTGCCCATCTCACAATATGACGGTGACCTCAAATAAACTTTGACCTACCTTCCACAGTTTCACCTCATCCCATATTGCATCAATTGTTTGCAATTGGACTTTTCAAATGCCACTAAAACTTGAGCATAACTTTAACATCCGGAGAGATAAGTAGAGAGCTCGACATGGAGGCAGAGTTGGGGAGACCAGCAGAATGTCTGACTGGTTATAGCCCAATGAATATTCATTCAGGCAACACAAATAAAAACCACTCCACCTTTAACCTCTATTCTCATTAGGTAACAGTTTTCCCATTGTATTGATACTTCCTATTTGCTTTCAGACTGGTTTACATGGTAATAGTTACGACCTTTAGAAAACGGGGCTTATTCAGATGCGGTGATGCAGTGAGCGCGCCCATGCCCAGCTGTGTACGGAAATGTGACCGCATGAATTCAAAGTCCACTCGATCGATATCGGTCACATTCATGAACAGCAGCTGGGCATGGGCGCGCTCACTGCATCACCGCATCTGCATAAGCCCGGTTTTCTAAAGGTCGTAACTAATTAACTTCATGCTAAAGACTTTATGTATTAAATGGCTCTAACACTACACAAAGTAAAAGCAAAGCAAAAAACAAAAACAAACTTTTTAATAGTAAAACAGTGAAGACTATAGTCAATATATATAATATACAGGGTGTCTCAGAAAGAATTACACCCTAACTATGTGCAACCATAACTTCAAAACTAAGTATCACATTTGAGAAATTTAAAAAGAATCTTAAACCACAATTACTTTTTAACCTTTTAATGTAAACATCACATGTTAATGGACACTTCCTTCCATGTTTGCTCACAATAATGCAGATTTGATGTTAACTACCGCTGATTACTTGTGTTATCTGTTCAAACTCTCTTCTTTTCATTCCCCAAAGAACTGGCCTTGCTTAATATTTTGTGAGTTCAATGCCATTTTTCTTTGCCAGGCAGAGATTAATCCTGAATTGACCAAACCCTCATGCAGTGGTACTCAGTTCTTATTGTGTGTATACAGCCCATCTATTGTTACACTCTGCAGCTGTTTTTGATACTGTCTGTTGAGTTCAAGAGTCTCATATTTCCATGCATGGCCATGATCAGTGATATACATACCCTACTTGCACCACTATTGATAGTGACATTCCCTGCTTGCACTAAATGAGACTAGTCCTAACCTAAAGGTAGCTATGTAACAGTTTGTTTCTGATTGGTTGGGTCAGTTTCCAAAATTTTGCTTGACAAATTAACTGTAGAATGAACTTCTATCGCCAATTTATATCCAAATAATACTTCCAATGTTATAATATACAATTGTGGTACAGAATTACATGGTTTGTATGTATATTTTAACACTGATAGCATGGAACTATTTCATTAAGCAGACTAATATTTCATCTTTGGTAAACAGGCACAACTTTTGTACAGCAATGTATGACAGGTAATTACTACACAATAGTATTTGGCCTTTGCACTGGATATAGAAGTTCCCTTTCAAAGGGAAAAAAGTATGGTAAACTGAAGCCGTGGTTGTCCTGCAATGCGATTATACTTCAAAATAATACCAGATTGTATCAGAAAAGTGAACATGAAGGATGTCTTTGTGTCACAATAAAGGTTGATCATTATGATGAGCCTTGCATAGTATTCATTACATAGAGTGTTCAAAACTTTTCAATTTGTTGGTTTCATTTCACAAATTGTGCACTTAAAATGCACGAAAGATTGTCCTTTTAGGACTCGTCTGTTCATTTTATTACAGTAATAAACAGTACCATGACAATTGATACAAAATCCAACAAACTGAAAACATGGTGGAAATAACAAGAATGATCGTCTTTTTTTAGAAAACAACACCATTAAAATCTGTATGAAATGTTGAAAGATGTTAGTTGAGCTAGGGGTGGCACTGCATAGAATGAATTGGAAAACAACTAACAATAAAATTTTCACAATAGTTGTTATTTGAAAATTAGACATTTATTCCAGTAGATGGTTGGATTCTACATTTTAAAATAAAAAAAAAAATGCATGATTTGAGTGCAAATTCCAAATTCCCAGGCTTTGATTTAACTCTATACACTCCTGACAAGATGGTTGGTAAACTTGTTGCCCATACAAAGGGCAGTTTTTGGTTTTTCAAGATATGCCACAAAACTGGTCATTAACATTACCTCTGTCCGTCAGGATTTAGATTTTAGATTCACATAAATCCTTCTTGCAAGAAGACAATCTTGAGAAACAAGTTAGATAGTACCGTGAAAACGGGTCCAAGTCAAAAAATTTGAACAAGAGTCGCTGTCTAAATCCAAGACAAAGTAGCAGACGTAACAATGTGCCACCAATACTTTGCATTTGTTGGCATGATTGCTGGATATGCAAATCTTGAATGCATTTTATCAAAACGGAAAAAAATCTACACATCTGAATCAATTCTTAGCAATTTTGCAAGGTGAACATTTTGGTGGTTGAAACCATTCTTAGATTTTATAATGCACAACCTACAATATTGGTTCATAAGTCCTTGGGAACACCTGTTAATATTGGCAGCTATGAAAGAGATAATAGGCTTGAAACGCAAGGTAACTATAACTTTCTTTTCCCCTCCCCATCCCCTCCCAATCATGTTGAAAATAATATGGTGCGAGATTGCTCAAGTGTGACGTGCTCATGCAACATTGAAATGAGGGGGCGGGAACCAACCTGCACAAAGTGTTCCAACAATTTTGAACAAGATTGTAGTTGAATATCAAACTTTACTTCGTTTTCAATATTAATTTAAAGGCATAACTTTTCTAGAAAGCTGCCTGATGATATGCAAGTTTAATTAAATGAAAAAGGAATTTGCTTGGATTGGCAATAGCCATGGTACTAACATTAATTTGTCAAAAAGACTGAAGATGTCACTGACATTTCTTCAATTTTCTTCAATTTTTTAAGTGAAAAAGAAAAGATGTAAATTTCTATTGTAATGTATGTGCAATATTATGTTGAACCTGGTGCAAAATATCATTATCTTAATTTGTATTAAGAAATAAAATGAAAAAGAAAATGAAAGAAGTATTGATTATTTGTCGCCTGTTCTGTCGGAATCATTTTATTACAAAACTTGGAAGTGTCCATTGACATGTGTTACATAATTGCTTATTTCTTCAAAACTACTGAATCGAATCGAGTCCTGTTTACATTAAAATATTGAAAAATAATTGTTGGTTTACGATTCTTTCTAAATTTATCAAATGTGATACTCACTTTTGAAGTTATGGTCACCAAAAGTTAGGGTGTAATTCTTTCTGAGACACCCTGTATATGGTTACCATGTGACAATACAGTTCTGCACTATTGAAAAGAACAAAATACACCTTTATTTTAATTTTATAACACATGAGTGTCATAATGTTAAAAATGTTAAATAACTTGATCTGTCATATGCATGCATTGATGTAGTGCCTGAACTAAAATTTTGTTGTCATTCAAGAACTATCTGTATTCAGGATAATACTATCAACCCAGGGGGGTAGGACATGCCAACCTAACAGCAAATTCAGAAATGCTTAACTCGAGTGCTAGTCTTTTTCAAAGACGTAACGGTGGGAGGGCGCTCTCTCATGTATTGAACGGTTACACACAGACTTGACTAAAGGCTAGGCCTGGTCACAAATATTTAAATCTAAATAACCGTTATTGGAAATTACACTATTTTGCAGCAGGGTTAGTCCACTAACGCCAACAGATTTTGAAGTCACTAATTATTCCAAAATTATCATGATATTACTAAGATGTATTGAAGTAAGGTTTAAGAGGAGATTTTGTAAAACTGGTGCATTGTGGGATTGACTCAAAACACCCTCTGCAAATTAGCTAAACTGTTTGTAGATACCAAAACAGTTGTGCACGAGTTTGCAGCTGAAAAATATACATTCCAAACAGTTGTGCAAGATCCCTTAATTACTTCAGAAATATCTACATGTACCTCCACAGAATTGGGCAATATTGGTAGTGTTATATTTTGTTTTCATGATTAATTATCTTACTGTAATTTGCCTATGTTGCTTGTTTGCCTGTACATGCATGTGTCAATAAAATAGATATATGATAATGATAACGATAATTGGCATATGTTATAAGCTATATACATTGCTCATACATAACTAATGACCTTTGCAACTGTAATCACACTTATCTACTTCTTTCAATACAAAATTATACCAAGTATAAACCTGATCTACCACTGCACAAAATTTTAACAAGTGCATATCATATGCACAGTAAATATTGGCCCTAAGGGACCTCAAAATGACATCCCGACTTTGATATTTGTACCCCACATAATCCCCCTGTTCAATATATCAATATAAGCATACCTGATGAGCATGATCAAACACAGGAACTACTTCATTTACCATAGAGTCATAATGAGAACCTTTGACCTTAAAGACACTATCAGTGATTTATCCGAAAGAATCAAAATATTTAAAATTTGCAGGAATAGCTTAAACTGAAGAATTGGCAGAAAAGGAAGCAAACGGCAGTATTCAAAGATACAAATCTCCATTGAATTACGTGTTGTAGGAAGTGTCCGAACGGACACTAATGCCTAAACTATCAGATTTTGTCCTTATCAGGGTGCTTCTGGTCCTATAATTTGTAGGGTATGTTAGGATACCTATGTTTGTTGCAGATATGCAAAAATATGATTTTTGATGATTTTTTCGATTTTCTGATTTAGCAAATCACTGATAGTGTCTTTAAGTATAATGATGTACACATGCGTGACCAAAAAAACATGTGAAAAGGGGTGTTTTCTAGTTTCAGGCATGACACATTGGTAAATTTTTTTGTCATGTTTTGTACCTACTCTCACTCCTATTCAAAAAACTACCTTCCCTGTAATATTTTTTTTCTGGTTATCTGGAACTTTTTTACATCAGTGAAGCACCAATGCCAAGAGTGCATCGAATCCTGAAAATACAAAGAACCTCGCAGGCACCTATGGCATCATCACTAGTTTACGGATGTATTCGTGTCACTAGTATTGGCAGTGTTACCAAGGCCGTAGCCAAGATCGTCAATATATGCGGTCACAATATGGATTTGAGACTTGCATTTGAATCGTGCACATAGAGATAGATCAGCTGACTTTCTTTGTCAGCGTTGAAGTTTGTAAGGTTGATGGAAGGACAGACATACAGAATGTGTGAGAGCAATGGAATACACCATTTGTTAGCTTGCTATTTTGTTCATTTAAATAGGATATGAAGTAGAAGGACCACATTTACAAATCATTTTTAGTAATAGACATAGATAAAATTTTAAATCAATTTAGTTCGGGCATGCCGGAAACTAAGCTGCAAAATTCTGCATCATTATCATATTTTTATCATGCATTTTTAGTCTGCCGTGGTGTTTTCTGATGGATTTGTATACCTCGTTATTTGTATGATTATACTGGGAATGATGTGCTGAACTGGGGTGTCTGTTTTTCCAGAAAATCAGAAATGTTCCACCTCCTTGCCACACTTTATCTCAAATCTTACCAAAAATTTAACATTGGTTCCAATCATCTAAGCATCAAATTCTTCCCCAAATGACCCATAGAGACAAAACCTATTCCCCCACCTCAGGGACGAATAATGGAAAAATAGACACCCTGGTTAAAAAGCATCAAGAACTTTGATATTCAAATGTATCGAAAATCTGACATACTCATTCTGGAAATAAAATTTGTTGGAAATCCCATGAATGGTCTTTGACAGTACATACATAATGATCTATTGTAACCCCCCAAATCAAGCCTGTTGTTGACATTCATGCAAAACTTGTTTAGGGGGGTCATATTAAGACAAAACTTGTTTAGGGGTAAAATTTTTGGGGAAAGGGAACAAAAAAAAATGTGGTCACGCATGTGTACACTGTTATATCTGAGTGCCCCCCCCCCCGATAAAGGGTGAACTGATTTTACTTCTACAGATCCAATTTTATGGACTACTTATATGTGTACACTTAAATTGAGAACTGACATGCTGTATATCACTTTTATATTGGAGTTACCTCTTAAGTGCATCTAATTACAGGATGGTGAATTTCAACTTCTTCCAAAAGTTATACACACACACACACACTCAAAGGATCCATTTGGTGTGATTTAGATAATAAAGTTATGATTTTGGTGACACCATTATTTTTGTGTGGAAGAACTCGGCCTCTGACCTCGTTCTTCCATGTAAAATAATGGTATCGCCTTGGTTTCAATTTGTCGTAAAGAGATCGAGTGCCGGTTCCCAAAATCATATCTTCATTCTCATTCTTAAACAGCTTTATAACAGCTTTTTAACCTCCAAATAATGTCAATATGCAGCGCGTACTACATGGTAGTACGCGTACATGTGGTCCAGTGGATCAGCGTTCGGCCCGCACGGCAAAGTTTGTGGGTTCGAGCCCCACTGGGGGTCAATGTGTTCCGTCCTTGAGTAAGGCGCTTTACCTCAATTACTCCTCTCTACCCAGGTGTATAAATGGGTACCGGCATTATTCAATGCTGGGAAGGTAACAGACTTGCTGTAGATGAGGCGTGGCGATCCCACTACAGCAACATTATATGGTGGAGTCTGGCCCAATCGCTTCGAAAGAGAGATGGGCACTTCGTTCCTGTGTACACAGGTCCGTCCCCTTTACCGTTACCTTACTACCTTGGTTCAATTATCGAATTGAACCCGGGCATCAGCCAATGAAATTGCTTACACTTTCAGAGCTGTTTAAGAATAAAAGATAAATGAGATTATACAACCATCAATGTATTGATTCAAAGTAAGCATATCCATAATACATATTTACATAATATAGTTCAGTTATGGAAGGAAGAACTGCCTCTCACCAGAACTTAAAATGACAACATATTGATGTGCCATTTGTTTATACAAGATATCCTTACAAACTTTGTCTTATACGAGATATCCTTACAAACTTTGTCTTATTTGATTCCCTTGGCAGCAAGCTCCTCTGTTACTCTTTGTAGGTAAGTTGGGTCTGGATACCCAAATCCTGTCTGTGGGAGAGGTGAAAGATAGGAATATAGTGGAGGGAGGGGAAAAAAAGAGGAAATGTTTAATGTTGAAAATTTTTGGTATAATTGATTAAATTACAAAAAAATACAAGGCAAGTTTAAAAATAACAACAACAACAACAAAATCCAACCATTTTGGCATTCTTCTCCACTTTCCGTGCTCACTATATTCAAAGATATCTGTTGGATGCCACAGACATAAGCAAATGAAGCCTCATAATTGCATATTTTACCATCAAGAACTTTGCATCGTTTACTCCTTGTTGTCCACCCCTACCCATGTGTCATCAAATTACGTTCTGGTTCAAAGTCCACTTTTTAAAATTGTCAAAATGTTTACAATGTATGCTAAGACAACCCATACAATCATCAATGCGGGTCTCGAACCACAAGGTCGCCTGCTTTCGCGCATAGCTGTAAGACCAAGAGCAGCAAGCAGACAGATGGGCAATTGATAATAGAAGGGTTTCACAAATAAGTTGTGCAAGCAGATACAAGAGACGATTGCAGATATCCCCTCCCCTCCCAACAGCCCACCCCCCTCCTTAACACGCACCGCACACACCCCACCCCATCCCCAACATCCCCCCAACACACACCAATCCCTCCACAACACCCCGCCTCATCCGACCCCACCCAACCTCCGCAGCACCCCCCCACCATCCCCCACCCCCCTTCACAACCCCACCCCCCTCCCCACCCCCTGCACCACCCCCTCCGGCAACACCCCCCCCCCGCAACACCCCTCCCCAACGCAAACCTCCTCCCACACCCCTCTCCCCATTCCCAACCCCCTACTTCTCCCCCTCTCAACACCACCCCCACCGGCTCCATGTTCCATAACAGAAATTTTGCATATCCAATGTACCGTTTCAGTCAACAAGCGATAGAGCAATTAACGCATATTAATTAGAGATCATTGCATCACAAAAGGCCCCGTTACGTGGCCCAACTGCACTTTGACCTAACTATGAGCACACAAAATATTATGGCAGACAAGTCTTTCATGTAGCACAGGAATTGTGCATATCCGATGGTACCATTTCAGCAATACAACAACAGCATGCATGCATATTTAATTAGCATCCATTTGCATACCTAAGCCGTAAATATCAACACACTTTTCAAATGGCAAAGAAGATGCGCAACAAATAACAGGCTTTCATTGCAGTGAGGAATTTTGTGTATCCGATGTACCGTTTCAAAAATCTAGCAGTTAAACGCAGATTCTTATGCTATAGATTAGTTCATTTGCGACCGAATTAACCCGAAATACCGCTCAAAAGCTAATCAGGTCGAGAACTCTTCAAACCCGCGTTCCTTACCCAAGTTACATATTATATGCCTTATGGGAACTCTAGATAACTATGACAACAAGTTTGTTTCTGAAATTATGCAAATTAAACTAATTAGCATATTTTACGGGCCCCAAATGCACTTTTGCCCCAATATTGATTCACCCAAAAGATGCTGGCGAGTATATTCATGCAGCGAAGGAATTTTGCTATCCGATGTACGGTTTCAGAGATACAGTAATTATGCATATTTAATTAGCTCATTTGCATACCCAAGCCGCATGTATAACACACTTCCAAATTGCAAAAAAGATGCGCACCATGATAGGCTTTCATGCAGTGAAGGATTTTTCCGTATCCAATGTACCGTTTCAAAATTATAGCAATTACGCTGATTTTTGCATATTAGCTCATTTGCATACTTAATTTGCCCGAATTACGCCCGAAATCTAATCAGTTCGAGAACTCTCCAGCCCGCTCCCTTCCACCAAGTTACATCATCATACGCCTTACGGAACTCCAGAAAACTTGTACACAAGCCTTGCGGGAATATTTTCGTTAATTATGCAAATTTTATACTTAATTAGCATATTTTACGCCCAAAATCTAATCAGGTCGAGAACTCATGGACCCGCTTCTTTCCACCAAGTTACATCATCATAGCCCTTACGGAACTCCAGATAAATCGTACACAAGCAGTGAACACGGACGCCGCGGAGACACCATGACAGACAGACAAACACCAGGACAGACAGAAAAGTGATTACTAAGTCTCTGCCCAACAAAGTTCAGGCGAGACAACAACTGAATGCTAAGTGTGCCTCACAGCTATGCTGGTGGCCCACAATAATGAATATATAAAGAAATAAAAAATGTGAGTGCATCTAAATGTATTTTGAAAAAAAAATACATTTTGGCCCCTAAAGGTGTATTTCCTAGCACCTGCACCTGGTCATGTTTTTTAAGTTGGGACCCAATTGCGTTGCATGTGCATTTTTTAGGCAAACTACGTGATTTTACAGGTTTGATGCTATAACGGTTAAACTGTACATTTTACCCCCATATAAGTACATATATTCTGAGAGCATATACTCTGCAGATTTCAGAAACAATACAACTGGCTTCACCATACAGGGTGACTCATAAATATACAGGGTGTAACAAGCAAAATAAGTAAGAAAAGGTATTCAGTTTATGGGTGTCGCCCCCTAAACATACAGTGATGATACAATATTTTGGCACTTGTTTAATATAATTAACAAAATTGCCCACCAAGCCATGTACAACTTTTATCGGACAAATACTTCCATTACACAGACACAGGGTGGTCCAAAATTAATGCTAGATTTCTTCTATTCTCCCTATATCTGGTACTGAATAGACATATTGTCATGATTGAGATGTGTTACTAGATGTAAAATCAGCAAAGCAATCCAATTATGAAAGTCAGAAGAGAATTCGACAAAGCGTTTTCGTGAAAATTGCCTTTTTTGATCAAAATGGAGCACGAGGGCGCTTTTTCAGATTTGTCGCAAACATTTGTTGTTTTCTAGATTTTTAGTTTACTGAAAGAGGATCACAACCTAGACCTGCCTATGACATTTGAACCTAATATCATGCTTTGTTTGTCTGTAGCACCCATTTGTAGCATTGTGCTCCTCCGCCACATGCTCCTCCGCCACATGATCCACCCCTGACTTTTTACGCTTAACCAGTTACAGTAATTAGTACAAACTAAAATCATATTTTTTTGCTTCAGAAATTGGAAGGCCAATGTCCAAGGAAAAAAATAATACCAAAACAAGCTCTGTCTCATATTAAATTAACAAACTACAAGCATGTAAACAAGTTTTGGGAACTAAGAATGCAACAAATCCACCCTTTTTAGGTGCCCAACTTAAAAAACATGACCACCTTCATATTTGTTTATGGTTGGAAAAGATCATTTCCACAATTTCAGTTGATTCTGATGGTGTGTTTTGATGTTATTCTCACTTCTAGTATGTACACATTTATTATTATTATTATATTACATTTTCGTGAAAATGAATTAAATGTCATCTCCTATTTTCCCTGAATATTAGAGACCAAGAGATGTACACCATGTTACATGACTCCATCAAATAATGGTGCTATTGATAAGTAAATCCGCCCGTTATGAATAGGATGAATAGGACAACGGACTTCAGATTCTCTGGGACTGCAAAACCATTGTTATTGTCCATGACGTTAAAAGCTTTTGATTTGTTTTCACCACCCGGTTTAGATTGAGCTACAGCCTCATTCAAATAAAACTCAAACTTCTGCTGGGAGTTAAATAACTTTGATCGTATATTTCATCATTTTTTCAAAAAGAAAACGGAGATGAGCAAAAATCATGAAAGAAGTTTGATTGGCAAGCTATGACCTAACATCTTGGTGCAGAACCAACACCCATAACTTAATCATATTAATATTGGACCTCTTTTCTATTCAATTAAAAGTTTGTTCGGCACCGGTTGACCTGCATTTCATATAGGTGAATGATTTTCGATTTCTGCTATGAAAGCAATAAATTGCATAGAAATGGGATTACGCGGCAAGTTACAGGTTTGGTTCTGCACAAAGATGTTAGGTCACAGTTTGCCAGACAATTGTTTTCTCATTGAGCTTTGTTCACCTTCATTTCCCTTTCGAATAAAGGATGAAATATAGGGTCAAAGAAAATTGAACACACAGTAGAACCTCTAACTTTATTTATTCGTGAAAGAGCTAGGCAGCTAATTTGTGTTCCACGTCATGAAAAATAGCTTAATCTAAATCGGGCTGATGGTATAGCACCTGCAATCTTTTCAGTTGCATGGATAATAACAATGGCTCTGCAGTTCCAAATGAAAAAGGAATCTGTGAAGTGTTTGGTCTTCTACATACCGAGCGGATTTACATATCAATAGCCCCCATTATTTGCTGGAGTCAATGAATCATAGTGTACATCCCGTAGTCGCTGATATTCAGATAAATTGAGATGACATTTAATTCATTTTCTCGAGAATGTGCACATACCAGAAGTGAGAACATATGTAGAACTGATTTCTATAATTTTAGGAAAATTATTTTGGAAGAATTATGTACTTCCCAGGGGTGCGCCACCTTGGTCCTTATCCGAGGCCATATCTTTGGCCTCATGGCCTTATTATGAGCAAATGTTTGTATCAATTGGTGCCAATAGGCCACTATTATAATTTGTCTGTTTAATAAAATACAAACTTGCAAATTTCTTCTAAAGTAGGTCAAAACTTTGCATGTAAGATTGGGTACACAAACTATCTATTTAGGCCAATGGTCTAGATGACATAAAAATCGGTCCCAACTTTTTGTTGTTGTTAAGTTGGAGGGATGAGGCTGTGGATCATGAAATGTCCCTTTTTAAGAACTTCAGTCTTTAGTCTTTTTAAAGACTTAAGTCTTTACAGACTTAAAGTATGTGTCTCTGTGTCAAGTTTTGTTTTACATGTACATCTTATAGTTTAAAAAATACATCGGTCCTCGGACCACTTGTGTTGCCTGCCATCGCGGTTTGTGAATGATAGGCCTCATATGACCTTTGACCTTGATATGTGACCTTTGACCTTGATATGTGACCTTTGACCTTGATGTGACCTTTGACCTCATAAACAAATGAGGGTTTGCATGTAATCTCCATAAATCAAGTTTGGTTCCAATTGAACTTCAACTTTTCAAAAGAGGTCAATTTTACATTTTCCATCTTACAACTTGACCTCACATGACCTTTGACCTTGGTATGTGAGCTTTGACCTCGTCAACAAATGAGGGATCCCATGTTGCACCTATGACTCAAGTTTGGTTCTAATTAAATTCAACTTTTCAATTGAAATCAATTTTACATTTTCAGCCTATCTTGCAACTTGATTTTATATGACCTTTGACCTTGGTATGTAACTTGACCTTACATGATCTTCGACCTTGGTATGGGACCTTTGACCTCATCAAAAATGGGGGATCCCATGTTGCACCTGTGATGCAAGTTTGGTTTAAATCCATCAAAGTATGGGGATATTACAGGCAAATGTTAACCCTTTTTCACAATCAACAACAGACAACACAGTGATCCCTATGTGTCTTCCTGCCTTAAGGCAGGCGACACAAAAACTACTTTCCATGGGCTGTTAGAAATATACCATAACTCAGTGAAGTAACCTGAAGTAGTTCCCAACAAGTAAAGCTTATTTATGTGCTAGCTGCATTGTCTTTTGTAGGTTCACACATTGAAGGTACCAAATTTAAAGGTGCATTTCGTGATTTCAGCACCTTCTGTTTTATTCATTGATGAGTAGATATCCTTGAGAAAAGCTTATTCTCAAAATTTGAGCTGATCCCGATCTTGCGGTTTTGTGTTATGAGCCATTGTTCGTTTCCCACGGTCCCATAGGCTACTGTGCTGTAATTTCTGTCTGTTTACGGACAGAAAATACAAAATTGCGAATTTCTTATAGATGCGACCGAATCTGCACGTAAAATTGGGCACATGTGGATTACTAAGGCTGTCGGTTCAGATGATATAAAAATCTCAACATTTTATAGGTAATTAAGTCGGGGGGACGAGGCTGTGGATCACAAAATGCCCCTTTAATAGTATATGTTCATTGTCACAAAAAAAATACAAATCATACTAGTGATCCATTAAAGGCACCATCAGTGATTTGATAAACATAAAATAAGATTCTTGCATGTCTGTAATAATTACAGACATGTTATCCTAGCATGCCCTATAAGTGTAAGACTGAAAACAAACCAACAAGGACAAAATCAAGATATTTTAGTCATTACTGTCCATAGACACTAGCTGCAACAATTGAATGGAGAGATATCTTTCAACATGCATTGTTTTCTTTTTTTCTCAATTTTTCATGTGGAAAAAATAACAGGCTTATCCTTAACTTTTAAGCTAATCCTGCAAATTTCAAATATTTTGACACTTTTGGTTTGATCACTGATAGTGCATTTAAAGCAGCACTTGCACATTTAGGAGTCTGACAGGTAAAAGCGGAGCCAGAGGGACAGACGCTGATGATGACACATTTTGTTATATGACAGATCTAGAATCCCCTTTCTGCTATATAAAGCGCCAGGGGATAAAAATGGAGGGGTCAAAATGCAATGAAGAGAGAAGAAACCCTGCATAGCACATATTTTTTTTATAAAGCTTCAAAGAGGATAGCAAGTGTTTTTTAACCTACTGGGTTACCTGCAGAGAAAAGATCTGCTACTTTCGAACTGCACAAAATTAAAGCTTTGCCATAAAACTCTCACAATCCCTTATATCTATGAACAGCAAGACTATGTCTCTATCTGGAAACATTTTCCACAACATAAGTTAGAATACTACTTACGCTCCTCCATATGTACTGGTCTTATGATGAATATCATTCCAGGTCACAGTATTTTTAGCTCCTGTTGTCACTGAAGTCCCTACAGTGAAGATCAGTCTAGCATCAAATGCTTTTCTCAGCAAACGGACAACCTTTTTACCTTCTGCATTGTTGGGAAGGTAGGCTGTTCTACTTGTTCCTCTGTATCTTTGACCAGGACTGGGGTGATCTGCCTGTTAAAATTAAATGAATATAAATAAAATATTGTGGTTCTCGGATTCTCCAGGCAACATGTGTTCTATCATTACCAACAAAGGTCATCCACTGCAGACAATCGTGTCCTGTATTTTTGACAATTTAAAACAGCTATTTGACCATTTTAAGCAACAAAAAACATGTGGTCTTAACAACACAAATTTAAGCACATTTCATGCAATCAATCGCAAGGTGCAGAATGGCGTCGCACAGTGAATATTTGCTGTGTAATGTAGCGGGCGCGTATTTTAATTTACTTTTATGCAAACACATCTTGGAAAAACAAAAAATAATACTTGAAACTGTAAACAAAGTGGTAATTTAGACCAGATGAAATTTATATTTCTTCTGATTTCTGGTTTGATTCAATAGTGCATGATGATGCATTTCCATCGCTAGCATAACACAATAAATTTTGAAGTTCAAAGATTAAGTTATGCAAATAACCTCTAACTTGGCTTGCCTGAACTATTAAAACAACTAATGGATGAGCGTAGACACGTACATGGCGCTATTTCCCGGCTATTTCACATTGGAAGGCCGTTTCCAGCAGCCGTTGTATTATTATCGGGGATCCCCGATAATAATTATTCTAGTACAAAATTCCTTCGTTTGTGACACATAGACATTTTCGAGCTTAACCATTCACAGGTATAGTTTACTAGCCAGTTACCAATACAATCGTGTAAAAATCTCCAATTTTTTTGAAAAATTGGGGCGCTCTTAAAAAAATGTGCTAATATTGCTTTAAATCATGCTTCAGAGTTTGTTCAAGTTTAGTGTTTGGAATCATTCAGTGCATTTGCCTTGTAAAATTTTCTTCGTGAGAAAAGGGACATTTTTTAATTATGGCCATAATCTTATCCGGTATCGTGACATCGAATTTCTATTGTACTGAGTGGGTAAAGCATACAACCTCTCAGAACGAATGGAATCGTCGACACGCCCCAAAAAATTTTAATGAACTGACACGAATAAAAAATCCTACTATAATCATAATCATTCTAAGTTTATCAAATCAAGTTTTATTAAAGATTAAAGTTTAAAATCAAATAGATTTAAGTGTGCTCATGATTAACTTACCCCTTGCTTTCCATCTGGAAAGTAGTAAGTAATAGTGATGGTCCCACAGCCTTCATAGCCAGGTAGACTATGGTATGCCGACTCTGTGACAGTCATTGTTCCATCTGGCTGGTTTCCTCTCATCACTCCATATATCACCCCACAAACAGGACACACAGGCTTGCGTCTCATGGCCTCATCCTTACACTCCCTACAAAACCTGTGTTTGCACTTGTCAAGAGTGACAGCAGGTTTGGTATCATCAAACTCATCAAGGCAGATAGGGCACTTTTTATCATCCGATTCATCTTCACTGCCATCACTTTCCTCATCTTGATCATCTCTTTTACTGGACTGAGAATTGTTTCCCATGAGCTGTTGATAATCTATGCCTTCAGCTCCATTTGGATTTCTTTCCATACCATCTGATGGATCTTCACGAGCTCTGACATCAATATTAACTTTGTCACTCTTGAATTCATCTGCAAATACTACTCGGAGAGCCATAATTGCTCTTTCATCGCTATTGACCACTAGAATGCGTTTAATATTTGCCACCGTATTCGCAAGTCTGCTAATTGCAGCGGCAAAAGCAGCCGAACACAGTTCGATCAGATTACTATCTGATGGAAATAAAGGAAGTGCGAGAGATCTTGCATGTAGGTTTTTTGGTCAGCATATATTGTTGCACTCGCACACTACTTTGATCAATTCCTTGGAAAATTCCTCTTGGTTTGCGAAAAACCTCAGTACAGGAAACACAACAAAAATTAGATGATTGCATTTCAGGTTATAACCATGGGTATGAACAATTTCTCCATTTGCAAGGGGAAGAGGCTTCTTTCCTCCATTTTTTTACAGCATTCTGTGCGAAGCCTAACTCCAGCTGCTTTTTCGACATTTCTTGCTATCTCTCTGTCATTAGATAGCATGTTGTCTGTTGGTACAATAAGGACTTCTGCTGCTTCAGAACACATAGGTAAATCTTGCTGAGTGATTACAATTTGCATATTGCTTGTACCACTTGCAGTTGGTGTTTTGTATAGCAAATTCTGCCCTTTTGAAAAGTCACTGGGGTTCTTTCCTACAATATGATCAGAAGTCATATTGTCATTGCTAGTTGTTGGCAGGGTTTCTTTCCAAAAGTAAGGGGGTGATGTGTTTGGTTGTGTGTATTCAACTTCCATCTGTTCATCATCATCTTTGAGAAACCCCTTTAATGCCTCAACTATGGCATCATTAGCATTGTCATCTATATTTACTAAAAGAAATTCTTCAATAGTCTTTCTTCTTTCCATTTTGCTATATTGCTTTATAGCAACTACAAGAGCCTTTGCACAGAGTTTCTTTGGGCCATCAAAACTTCCAGAGCTAATAAGTGGAACTGCGACTGATTTGGCTTTCAGACGATTTGCATGAGCAAAACAATTGGAAAATGTTTCCTTCAGTTTATTGAAGAAAACACTTCCATCAACATGTTTCTGATACCGTGGTCCGACAGCATGAACTACAAAGTCACATGGTAGTTGGTATCCTGCCGTATGTACACACTGAGCATCTGCCAAAGGCCCATCTCTCTGTCTTATTGTGTCACTTTCATCCTGTAGTTGTTTCCCTGCTACACGTAAAAGAGCTCCTGCCACGCCACTACCATGGGTTAAATCACTGTTTGATGCATTAACAATAACATCGACATGTTGCTTGGAAATATCGTCTTTCCTTACTGTTACAAAAATTCCTTCAGTTGTTGTAAAAGTCTTATCCTTAGCCTTGCTGGGGGTCCGTTGCCAACCTGTTGTGCGGGGTCGGGCCCCACCATGATGGAATTCACTGCCATTTGAATCAATTTCTGGCACACCTGTATTCACAGGAGGTGATGGCCAAGATGATGTTGATGACACATCTGATAGGTTTTTCAGCTTTCGTCGATGTCCGGTAACTTCGTCTGAGTAAAAAATGCCTTCAAAATCATACCTACAATAGGCAAGGTAGTTCATTGATGAAACTGGAAAGATGTCAAAATACCAAGATCAGTCGGAGGTATTAAGGGGTCATTCCAGGTAATTAAGGGGTCAAATCCAAAATTTCATAAAATGCTCCTATGAGCTGAAATTTGGCAAGCAATGATACTAATGACATTATAAAACTGTTGAAAAAAAATGAGATATTGAAGGTTTGTTAGGGGGTCATTAAGGTGGTACACTTCTGGGTTGAGTCAAAAATCTCCAAAATCTTGAATCATGAGCTGAAAATTGGCAAAAATGCTCCTTATGACATTCTAAACATTAAGAAAATACTTTTGAGATCATTGAAGTCCTTAAGGGTTCATCTAAGGGTCACTATACTAATTAATGACATTTGTCATGGTCATATTAATATGGCCGGCCAGCTTCACAACACACATCACTTGCTGCTCATGATTTGTCTTAATTTTGTATGGTTTTATCTCTTGTGGTCTGGATTTTACTACCAGTTTGTTGATATAATTACAAGGATCATACTGATATCTTATTTACCCTGGAAACTGGATATATGGGCAAGGTTTATTTGAAGAAAGTTATGTGATCAAGGATCCACGTACTCACTACTAGCATAGGAACATACAGACAGCAAGTATCTGTAGGCTGATGAATCCATATGTATGCTTACTGACCACACAGTGACCACTGCCATCAATGATTCAACTATGGCCACTTCATCACAGCGTAGCTATGTTGTTGGAGTGTAGAAGAACAAGAAATGGTACACCTTAAAGCTGATGATTATCACATTTAACAAGCTTGATCGCCTTATGGACCAATCTTGGAACCCCCATGTAGTACTCCCCAATATGGATTCTCTACAGGTGGCAACTCACTTCAACTGACTACCAACTAAGGTAACTCTTTACCCCACCACCTTGAAAGTACCTATCTCAGGGAAGAGGGTGGAGCCTCAGAAGGGTGGATGATATGGTAGGATAATTCCATATTGGGAAACCAACTTGTGTTTCCTTATCTACACCTATACATCCATATTACAAGCTTTCCTACATGGAGAATGAATCTTCCGAAGTGTGATCAGGAACGGGACAACTACCCCTCATTTGCATAATAGGACCATGATCAATGCACAAGATGCTGAAGTACCCTGGGATCTCTTCAATGAAATCACACAAAGAAATGACCAACAATGAAAACTACTCAAGGGATATAACAAACTCAAACAGCTACTTGTTATTCAACCAGTGAAACTCAAACTTGGATGATACGGGTATTAAAAGTCAACGCAATGTGGTTAACCTATTTTGTCTAACACAGGCAACAAGCAAACAGTGATCTAACTAGTCACAATAATGCCCAAAACCAAGAACTTCAAGAACTCAGACAGGCATTCAGTCGACTAGCTCAATCACACAATTCAGTATGTGAGAGACATAATATACTACAATGCCCAGAACACAAGTAAATGAAAAGACTAAAACACGGCTTTCAAACAGCGACAAGCTTTGCCAAAAGCGGTATCTTCACCACAGCCACCAACAATACCACTTCAGAACTAATGACAATATTCTTACCGACACACACAACAAGTACAACACACCAATCACAACTACAGACACACACACAAGTACCACAACACAAACACACATACTGGACACCACCACTACCAACTAAACCTACTCTAAAAAACATCCCAAGAGAAACCCACACGACAAATCATCACCAATTACAAAGAAACGTCACTCACACAAGCCGCACCACAACATGCTGATATCATATCTTCTCAAATCTATTGCAAGAAGATTGATCCAGCCAGATTTTACAGAGGAAAGAATACTAAAGTTTCTATGCCAAGGTGGAGCAACAAATTGATTGCTGACATTCAAAGGAATTGTAGGGACAGTGATTCTACAAACCCAGGAAACTGTGTCTGCACGAGGTACCACAGTATGCCATGCTTCTCATAGATACCTGTGAACACAATCTAGATCACTGATTGAAGCAGCGCTCCAAAAATCCCAAGCACAAATAATTATCAGTGGGGTGCTACCAAGATTTGGGATGAAGGGCAAATAGAGTGTCAGCCCAACTTGAATGCAAGATTTCTACAGAAATTGTCAACAGAGTGCAAGGGTAGCATTTGTTGACATGAACCCCACTTCTCACACAACACAGGTGAAGTACGCAAGGACTTATTCTGGGACAAAGTCATCTTAAAGACACTTCAGCCTGTGATTGAAAATATTTGAAATTTGCAGGAATAGCTTCAAGTGAAGGATAAGTCTGTAGAATTTATAAGGTTACCTTTTTCTAGCTGTAGAATTGACAGAAAAGGAAGAAAACGGCAAGGTTCCATATACGATTCTCCATTCAATTACGTGTGTAGTAAAGTGTCCGACCGGACCAGTAGGAAGATACAAATATCCGATTCTGTCCTTATGAGGTTGCTTCTGGTCTTATAATTTGCAGGGTATGTAGGATACTGTACTGTTAATACAGGCAAAAATCTGATTTTGATTGATTTTTTCGGTTATCTGATTTAGCAAATCACTGATAGTGTCTTTAACTAAGAGGTATGGGTAAACTTGTATCAATCTAAGAAAAGCATACCAGTCAGCGTTTCACAATACACCACACCCAATACCAGACACATAAAACAATAGCAATCCACAAAAAACAACATAGAACTAGCCATGTCTCACACAAATTCATGATGTACATATAGATGTGTTGCAAATGATGTACATAGTCATATTAAACCCTAAAAATAAGTTATTAAATAATGTAAATAGGTGTAAATAATGATAAGACCAACAACACATTTGATATTGCAATATTTCTGATATTGTTCACTATAATGACGAGAGTCACAAGAACGTGTCTGATATACTTAACAAAACTGGCATGTAAATAATATCAATAGCACGGAAAATGCCTGATGTACAAATTATGAGCATAAATATAATAAACATTGATGTTTTCATTTAATTGACCAATTACAAATCGTGATGTGGTAAATTGTATTTAATCCAATAGACACTAAACCATAAAAGATAATTTTTGGAATAATGATATTAATGATAATTGTAAAAATATTACACATGACGAATTTAACAACATCATATATAAACAACAACGAATTTTTCATACAAATTTAATATGCGTAGTATTCTAAAAAATGTTCATAAATTAGAAGATCATTTGAATGTAATTAAACATGACTTTTCAATTATTGGTGTTGCTGAAACCTGGTTTAAAGCAGATACAATCCATTGATTATTTTAACTTAAAAAATTATAAGTTTGAAACTGTAAATAGAATGATCTCACATAGGTGGTGTAGGTCTTTAGTCCTAATATCTTAAGTATAAAAGGGAAACATCTATGCTCACAAAACTTGGTCGTTGAGTTGATTGGGTGGATGTATTTTATCGAAATTTTTAAACAAATCTAATGACAAAAATTAATTGTTGGTGTTATTTACAGAAATCATCACAATAGTATTATCGATTAAGAAATCATTTTGATCAAATAATATAATCAAATTGCTCGTGAGATAACTAATTTACTTAATGGGCGATTTCAATATTGACATCCTAAAAGATCATGATAGGCTATTAGTATTCATTGACATGATCTACTCATATCATGTACCCACCATAATATTGACCAACACGTAGTACTGATAAAAGTGCTACCATTATATTGATAATTATTTACCAATAAACTTAACAATAGTCGTGGTATCTTTACGAGTAGACGAGCGGACCATCTTCCAACTTTCACTGAACTGATAATCGACTAGATTAAATAAAAGCAAAAAACTACAAAGTAACGAGAGACTTCTCAAATAATAATATCACAGCACTAATGTAAAGTGCATGTTTGAAATTAATTGGGGAAAATGTACTTAAATATAAGGTGGATGTAACAATGCTTATAATACTTTATGGAAATTTTAATATCATAATGGACAAGCTTACACAATATACTAAGGAAAAATAAATAAATCAAAAGGCTAAACAAGATCACCATGGCATATTACACACCCCCCCCACAAGATCTTTAATTAAAATGATAAACTAAAAAAAGTAGAATTATAAAATAAAAAAGAATGAACTCCACAAAATAGAACTAAATACAAGACACTAAATAACAAAGTTAATAAGATCGCACCCCCCCATTTGCCCATAGTTTTCTCGCTCCAATCTCAGACTTCAACGCCTCTCATCCAGCACAACTGCCCTTACAGCTCCTCATCGTTTCTGCCTCATCTTAACCCAACAACAACCCATCACAACCACACCCCCACTCATTCCTTTTAAGGACTGCTAAAAAGCAATATTTGTTACATCAATTGGAAAAAAGAAAAAGACAAATATTAAAAACACAGGAAAATACTAAATAAGATAATAATAAAACCATACTAGATCTGTAATGAATGATTTAGCTTAAATGATCAAATGATAAATGATCCTAAACAGTCAAGATCTTTTGAATGACTTCTCATACACAGCGGCCCAAATCAGGTTAAAACAAATTCCAAAGACTAATACCAATTTCAACTTATCGCACTAATCCAATGATAGTACAATGTTCTTTACTCCGATCAAGAGGATGAAGTAATTAAAGTTATCACTAATTTAAATGCTAAAAAAGTCCAGGTCACGATGAATCAGCTTAATTATTAAAAAACTGCTAGTGAATAAAGCATCCCCTAACCCATCATTTACAACATGTCACTAACAAAAGGCATAGTACCTGATCAACTTAAAAAAGCCAGGTATCCCCTTCATAAAAAAGATAGTAAGACAAAGGTACTAACTACAGACCATTTAAAGTTCTGACCTGAGTTTTCCAAAAAGGTTTAGAGCGTCTTGTTTTTAATCGATTTGTATCTCATTTATAGACAAAAACACAATATACTCTTGGAAAAACCAATTCGGATACCGTCCGAAACACTCACAAGTAGGGTATAACAAAGCTTTGTGCATTAAAATTACTCAAGCTTCTAATAATAACACACAACTGCTGGGGTATTTTTGGACCGTTCCAGGCATTTGACACCATAAAATCATGACATCCTATTAGCAAAATGTATCCTATGGCTTCAGAGGTATTGTTGATTTAACAATAGTCACAAATCTCCACAAAATATATCGAAACCGGTATGCCCAGGCTCTTTAGGACCCTGGGATTTATCATTTCTGTTAAGAATTCCAAATGCTGCTGCAAAATTGTCTTTTATCTCTATATGCAGATGATAACAGTGCGTTATATCACATCATGATATTAATCAACTAAACACAATATGTAATGGGTATCAGTAAACTAAACATCTGGTCAAGTCAAATAAATTTTCACTAAATCTTAAGAAAACTAAATACATGGCTTTTTGGCACTCAAAATAAAAACAAACAAACTAAAATAACATTTGTGTAAATCTCATCGATGATACTAAAATAAATAATTAAGCTTTTAAATTTTGAGGGAGTCACTTTTGACCAAAACCTTACCTGAAAAAATCAATAGGAATTAGGGAAGCAATGTTCTAGTAGTATTGGAATTTTATATAAAGTTAAAACAGTTTCTACCTGAAACTGCACTCTTAGTAGCTATAAAACCACTGTTTCTCTCACACTTACATATGGTATCACGGCATGGGCAAGTGCATGCATTCTGAAATGGAAAAACTGCATATTCTTCGAAAGCGTGCACTGAGAGCAGTCAGCAATATTGATTACAGAAGTGCATCCAATCCTTTTATTTGTTGAATACAATCACACTAAAAAAATGGATTTGTTGTAAACTTATGATTGGGACATTCATGTACAAATGTATCAATAATCTGTTACCCCCACATTGACAAACATGTTTGTAAACAAATGCTGAAAACCACACTTATCCACAAGACATGCTCAGACACTGGCAAATACCTAATATTAAATTGAATTTAGTGTAAATCGATATCTTACCTTGGCGTTTAAACAATGGAACACCATCCACCTAATGTCGAAAAACTCAAAAATCTTCATTCTTTAAACTAATTATATAAAAAGGTCACTTATATAAACTATAAAAAATAGAAAATAGAGTCGGGAACTTTGACAAGGCCAGTATTAGGCCTTATTCTCAGTACTCTCCACATTACACTCATGTATATATACAATTACATTGATTACTATGATATGTTTATATTGGGATGATTGTGGATAGAAATAAATGTTAGTATGTATGTCTCACACTGGAATAGTGGCCTCTACATTGGTAGAATAAATATATGCTTATTTTAATGTTTGAGCTCAACCAATAATTTACCCAGTTTTTAATCCCAAAATTGGAGCTACTTAAAACCTTAACCCCTATATAACTGAAATTGACCTTTTTATTTTTCCGATGCTGTAAGAGCCAATGAAGAAATCAGATGAAGTAATAATCTTGTATAACCCTAAATTGTAATTTCAAGCGACACCTCTATTAGAGGAGGAGAATATCATAGAGGCCTTAAGGAATCGTTTACCCCTCACTACATAAAGGTTTGACAACTTTGGCAGTTAGTATGGACCCTTTACATCAATGCTAAGGTAGGTAGTACTCTCAAATTGTGGTAATCACTTTTTAAAGGGGCCAAATTAAGTTTACACAGGGGTCAAGCTTTAAAATGCCGCAATATTGTGAAATGTATGCAATATTTGTCCATCTAATCATAAGGATTCCACAAATGTATAGTTGACCACCTACGGACCATTGGTTTGGAGTTATTAAGGTAAAAATTGCTAAAATGGTTAAAAAAGGTCAATCTCAATTTTACAGGGGTCAACATTAATATTACATTGTATTTAATACTTGCAAGTTATTGACTGAGGTAAGAGGACCCGAAAGGTATAGTTTGTATGTATGTTAAATGCTTACTTAGGAGAAAGGTCAACGAGGTCAACACCAATTGGTATGTTGACCTATGACCTATCTGTCCTTAACATGAGTCAACTATGCATTGCAGATGGTACAAAACTATTTCCGATTTTAACTCTTAAGTAGTGGAACAACTTTCTATATTTCAACAAAAGTGGAGCAACTTCAATTTTGGACCCCTGACAAATAGAAATGACCGTTTTTTACCATTTTAGCCATTTTACCTTAACTCCAAAACCATTGGTCAAGATAGTACAAAAACTACACATTTTTGGAATCCTTATGATTAGGACGGACAATAGGCATACATTTCAACATGATGGCGCATTTTTTAAAAGTTGACCCCTGTGTAAACTTAAATTGGCCCCGATTGAAAAAGTGACACCACAATTTGAGAGTACTACCAACCCAGCGTTGATATAGAGGGTCCATACTAACTACCAAAGGTGTCAAACCGTTTCTGTAGTGAGGGGGGGGTAAACGATGATGTTTGACCTTTAGTCATAGCTCCTCCACTATATTTGATTACCTTACTTTTGATGAACTAACTCTGGGAGTCTTGTACATCAACATGAAGTTACGCCGTGCCAGGTTATCACATGTTTTTTACGCCTAAATCAGGAATCCAAAAAAAAATCTTTGCAGATAAAAATTAAGGGGACAAAATGTAATTTGTTAAAATGTGAACTATAAAACGTTGTGTTATCAATTGCGTTTGATTCTAATTGTCAATGCAATTACTTTGGAAATGGAAATTTCATTAAAAAACTTGTGTATCCAATTTGGAACCCTATATGACATTTAAAACTCAAACTCCTTAAAATTGAATTAGAGCTCTCTCTAATGATCATATAATAAATTACCATATTGGTGATTCATTATTGAATCAATATTTTTCAATTAGATAACTGGAAAAAAAAAAGTTACATAAAACTAAACCCCACCTAACCCCCCCCAAACACCAAAGAAGGGGGAGCAGACATGTTCGGGCAGGCACACAGGACATACAGACAGACACACACCTACAGACAGACACACATACACACAACACAGACAAACACACAGACAGTACACACATATACATCACACATACACACACATACAGACATACATATACACACACACATACCTATAGAATTACGTACATACCATACTACGTACATAAATACATAAATATCTACAACATATATACATACACAAGGGGTGGACCCAGGATTTGAAAACGTCAAAATTAACCGGGGGGCTCTGAAAGGCTTAAACTGTCCAAAATGGGCTGATTTTGCAAGACTTGACAGGAATTACAGGGAGGCGCACGCCCCATCCATAGATCCGCGCCTGAGGACATAAACTAATACATACATACACCACATTACTACACACACACATACACTCCACACCTACATACATAAACACACACACACACAAATACATACATACAAACATATACATCTATAGAGGAATCTCTATTAAAAAGAGAACCACTAGATTTCTCATATTGAGGTTTATTCCATTATACAGCCTCAAAAAATACATCGGTCCTGTTTGGACCGCTGTGTCGCCTGCTGTCGCGGTTAGTGAATGATAGGACTAACTGACCTTTGACCTTGAATATGACCCTTGACCTTGGTATGTGAACTTTTACCTATCAACAAATTAGGGATCTGTTAAAAATTTTTCTACAATGTGGCACCTATGATTCAAGTTTGGTTCAATTGAACTCAACTTTTCAATGAGAGTCAATTTTTACAGTTTCAGCCTATTTACAACTTGAACCTCACATGACCTTTGACCTTGGCATGTGACCTTTTTACCTCTCAACAAGGTGGGGGATGCCAGGTTGCACCTGTGATCGAAGTTTGGTTTAAATCCATCCAGTAGGGGATATTACATGCAAATGCTTAACCCGTTTTTCACAAGCCAGACATCATCATCATCAACAACAAAGACAACTACAGATGGACAAAGTGATCCCTCTATGTGTCTTCATTTTCAAATTCTCATAAACTTCTTCTGTTTATTACTGTATGTGTGCAGGTAAACATTAAGTCATGCAATATTGGTTATTCTTTAATGTTCTTTACTTGATTTCTTTCGGGGACGAGGTGGAACTCGTTTCATAAACGGGCAGGTGATGTAAAGAGGCAAAAGTGTTATAAGAGGCAAGATGCAGACGTAACAATAAAAGAGGGGGAGTGGCGATCACAACTAGGCCACCGGTAGGTAGTAAGAGCTGCCCTAGATATGGGCGGAACAGAGTCTCTTGTCATCATCTGTTCCTCTCATATCTACTGCAGTATGTAGGGTAGCTCGAGATCAATGGCGGGGCCTGGTTGGGACGACCATTCCGTTGTGGCATACACCTCGGCCAGAGATTAAAAGATGATGTAAAATTCTGGTCGAAGGTCCACTAAAAGAGAAAGCTGAACAAGAAACCAACTTTAGAGTTCTCTCCGAATTCCTCTGTCTCTTTGTGTGAACTGAATCCATGCAATCTGTGATGGAAGGAGCGTCCATTACACATGCCTTAGGCAGGCGACACAAAAAATGGTAGCAATCAAAACCCTATTTTTTCCATATTATATCTCAGCTTAAGTAGTTTTTTTGTATATCACATTAAGAGAAAAGACCAGGCTTTTCGAGGATTTTTGTAGGGGTCAACCGAAATGACTTTTGTCTTCCGATCCGATAACCGATTTCATTTTTAATATCGGCCGATATCCGATCCGATATTTGAGCGTTTATAATGTAATAAATATCATTATCAAAATACATTTCAAAATTGGCCTTCCAACCGATATTTGAGAGAAACCAAAACTCAGCACAGCAGCAGTCTTTATGGTTGAAATTGATGTTTTGTTTTTTTAATCCAATCTTAGAATTAGTATTTTTTTTGTATAAATGCAACAAGAAGAAATATCCTAATTGCATATACATACTCAAATCAGAATGTCCAAAGAACATGTGAAATGTTAATTTTGTTTCAGAACCCCCCATACAGCTAAAAAAACAAAAGAAACGCCAAAATACTATTAAAAAATTAAGTAACCATATACTGCTTTGTAGTTTTATAATTTCTTTGAATCATCAACCCTATAAATTTTTTTTTTCCATGGTTATGCAATGGGTAACTCTAGGGTTGATCCAAGGAAATTATAAAACTACTAAGAATATATGGTACTGTAATTTTTTTAACAGCATTTAAGGCTTTTCTTTTTTTTTAGCTGTTTGGGGGTTATTCTTAACAAAATTAACATTTCACATTGAGTATGTATTCAATTATGTATTTCTTCTTGTTGCATTTTATAAAAAATACAAATTCTCAGATTGTATTAAGAAACACAAAACATAAATTCCGCATAAAAGAGACTGCTGCTGTACGTTTTTTGGTTCTCTAAAATATCGCTAAGGAACATCTTTTTTTTGCCGATCTGATATTTTCCATATGGGTAAATCGGCCCGTACGATCCTACCTTATTTGAACCTTATTTTTTGTTTCTTTCATTGCTGTTTCCTTTCATTTGCTTGTTTCAATCGGGAGATAACTAGGTTTACTGCGGAAACACAAAATTGAGTTTGCCACTTTCTGTTTGATTTGAAAACGGTTGAAAGAAATTAGTTAAACATAAATTATTTATTTTTTTTATTTTTTTTAATGAAATTCTTTAAAAGGGATTAAATTCATAAAGAAACTCTTCAAATGCGAAAACAGTTACGGTAATGGTGGAATTTATGATCAGTAAGTTCTTGCTTAAGATAAAATAATAACATTTGAACATACGTTTGTTTGTTAGAAGAGACCATGAGCGTACAGCCGGCATACAACCTGGTGGAGGAGATTGTTTTTATAGGTCTTGAAAGTTATGAATGCAAATT